>JAOBSW010000837.1:0-132171 GCA_026214975.1 Gentiana macrophylla
TATAATAATATATTTATATTCTGATATAATATCTCCATATCATGTTATGATATAATTATCATTATGATATTATAACCGTTGCAATCCCTTAATCATTAGGGTGTTTACTTGTCTGCTTGGGACCTGTTTCCCTATCTTTAATAGTTGTTGTTAGTTGGCTTTGTTTGTTCATTTATTGCCAGCCATGCTAGCTGTCTGTCCATGAATCTAAAAACCATCGCCTTTGCATCCCAAGACTTCACTGTGGCTATGATCTCTTTGTTCATACTTGAGAATTCTTCTCTCTCAATTCTCTACTTCTATTTTCTACAATAAATTAGTTCCTCTGTTATTTAGGCAGGCGTTCATGGTTCCAACTGGTTGCTTGCTGTTCAGCATTATGAGCACCTTAATAGCTTGCTTGCAAATAGCAAGGATGACAATCAGAGACCATCTATTGCACTGTTAACGGGATCAACTCCATCAAGACAATCAAATATGATACGGGAGGTAAGCGTTGTGCCAGATAACATTTTCATTTGGTATTATTTTTTCCTTTCCCATTTTCTCTTTGTAATTTGATTATATCTTTGTCAGGGTCTTAAAACTGGAGACATCTCTTTGGTCATTGGTACTCACAGTCTAATAGCTGAAAAAATTGAGTTTTCATCATTAAGGATTGCTGTTATAGATGAGCAACACCGTTTTGGCGTCATACAGAGAGGACGGTTTAATAATAAGGTAATTGATCTTTTGAACTTCTCTTTCATTAAACATGCTGATGAGATTATTTTGCCGAATGTCATGAAGGTCAACATAGGCAGAGAAACTAAAAGGAATGTGGTTATAATATAATCCTAACACATTTCAATGTGAAATATGCCAGTTGGCAAAGCTCACCAAGAGTGTGTATGGTAAAATTCCATATGGTAAAACTACAACTATCAATACAATAATAGAATAGTAGTTGTAACACCCCCTCAAGATGGACTCGGGGAACAATAATTGTCAAGAATGTTCAATCTGTTCAGGAGAAAATGGATGAAGGACCATCTAATGCTTTAGTGAAAATATTCGCCAACTGGTGTAATGAAGAAACAGGAATAAATTTTACAAGGCCATCTCGCACTTTTTCTTGGATGACATGGCAATCGATCTCGATATGTTTGGTCCACTCATGATACACAAGATTGTAAGCAAGATGAATGACACTGACATTGTCACAATGCAAAGGCACAGGTGTGGGAAAAGAGACATTGAAATCATCTGCCGAGTAACATAACCATTGGATTTACATGAGGTAGCAAGAGCTAGAGATCGATATTCGCTTCCGTAGAACTACATGAGACTGTACTCTTCTTCTTGAATTTCCATGACGGTAAAGCATTTCCAATAAACATGCAATATCCAGTAATGCTACGTCTAGTATCCTTACCAGCTCCCCAGTCTGAATCGACAAACTTGACAATGGCTGTACCTCCTACTCAGTTTGGTGATCTATCTGGCAAGCTTGGTTTTATTAACATTTATAACCAAGCTTGAGGGGGTGTAGAAATATATGACGTCATTAAGTGATTATTGATTTTTATTTTATCCTTTGTTTTATATATTTGCCATCAACTTTTGGTTAAATTCTTTTTGTACCATTAGCTAAGTTATTAGTATGTTAGAAGCTGTATTTGACAGTTAGAAATTAGTTCACTGCTGTCAGCAGCCTTAATTAATGGCCTTGTCTGCCAGCTTCTTTCTTGTAACCTATTTAAACTCTTCTTGGGTTGATGTAATAACCAGATTAGTTCTCTCATTATTCTGGCATTCTACACCTACTGAGATGCATATGCACGTTGTCTTCAGGATTTTGAAGTTGACAATGATTGGAATTCATCAAGTTTTGTTTATCTGGTAACTGGATCCTTTTGAGAGAATTCCAACTTGGAATTTGATGGTTTTGTTGATGATTTATTGCTGTATCGTTGAGACTGTCTCGTCGCGGTATGTATAGAGATCAAGCCAATAAGCGTAGTTCTGAATTTCGAGGATGAAGATCCTTTTATGGGTGTTCCACACGAAGGAATTGATCGTGGATATATCATTTCGTGGCCTATGATTGAGGGGATCGTGCAAGAGTTATTACTCCGACCCTAATGGGCGATAATCTCGAAGTCATTAAGAGGCGCTTACAATCGTGGAGTAAGGTCATGCATAATGTCGAATGCCTATTTCAAGGAGCTCATGCTGTCTGAGATCGCGCATGCCTAGTACTGGGATGAACAGTGCTAGGAGCAGCCATGTGTCAGGTCGGCAATATGAGGTCAGATATGGATCATCCGAGCCCAAAGCGAGACTGGTTCAGGTCGGATGATAATGAAAATGAATATTTTCTCCTCTTTTATCAACTTTTTTGAAGAATAACCCTCGGCCTGGTGTTGATTTTGGATATCCAAGTATTCGATTCACATCATCCACGTGCTTTTGCACATAAATTGACCGACAATACTCACGGAAAATGCAATAACGGGCCTCATATGAGATTGATAAATTAGTTTCCCCACTAGCCCTATCTTCTAAACTAGCCTTCAACTTAATGTTCGACTCCATAGGTGTTATAGATGTTCTCCCTCATGTCATTCCAGTCTCTGGGAGAAGATCCATGGGATATTTCTTTGAGAAACCGATGGTCCTTTAATTTTGGCGATTTCCATTCCTAGGAAATATCTGAGAGGGCCTAGATCCTTGATCTCAAATAGCTATGAAAGGTGCTTTTTGACTCTACTGGTTTCTTCTTCATCATCACTTGTAAGGACAATATCATCAACCTACACTATCTAAAGAGTTTGTTTATTCATCTTTGACTGTTAATTAAAAAGTGTTTGATCAGTTCCCCCTTGGGTGTATCCCAAATGCTTAAAAAATTTCATGAACCTCTCAAACCAAGCCCTAGGACTCTGTTTGAGTCCATATAAAGATTTCATCATCTTACACACCCTTCCGGAAAATTGCTCCTCAGACCCAGGAGGAGCATCTGTATACACCTCTTCCTTCAAATCATCATGAAGGAAGCCATTCTTAACATCCAACTAATTCAATTCCCAGTCAAAATTTACTGCCACAGAAAATAACCCATATTGTAATCAACTGCGACAGTGGAAAATGTGTTGAGAAGCTGTTATGTTGCTGCTGCTGTCGGCCGGATCATTAGGGATTAGTCTTATTTTATTTATTATCGTTTTTTTTACTGTCTTACCCTTAATTACGTAAATAAGGTGTAGCTTGTTCACCAAGTCATATAAGTCAGCCAGTAGGGCCTCAAGTCGGCTTATGCAGCCTATGTATTAGGTTTGTACTCTGTTTGTTCAATCAATACGAATGAAATTCTTTCCCTTATCTGTTCTACTTCTACATGGTAACATAGAGAGTGTTGTCTGAACTTAGATATGCTACAAAACCTATGAAATTGTTTTGTGATAGCAAGGCTGCGGTTAATATTGCTAACAACCCGGTTCATCATGATCGAACCTAGCACATTGAGATTGATAAGCATTTTATCAAGCAGAAGATTGATGCGGGTTTCATAAGCCTAATTTTATGTTCCAACTAGTCAACAAGTAGCGGACATGTTCATAACGAGTTTGTCACAAATGATGTTCCCGTTTTGTGCTTGCAAGCTGGGTTTTTATGTTCTTACAAATCAGCTTGAGGGGATGTATGAAAGTGTTAGTATTTTTTTGTAGTTTGCTACTATCATTTCGTGATTACAGCTGTTTTACAGTTTGTTATAGATGGAGAATGATTTAAATCTTAAGTTGTTAAGGTCGCTAGAACCCCATACTGGATGGGCTGTTCACATTGTATAAAGGAGGAATTAGTCCTCCAAATTATATACCGATTAAATTATTCCCTTTGTTTTGACTTAAATTTTCTGCGTTTACATACTACATCCCCGCATGCGTGCAAATACTAGATATACACCCACCTTATATATATATATATGTATATAGGTATATATATACATATATACATATATATTTATGTATGTATATATATATATATTCACCATCTTTACCTGTCAAGTCACTTGAAATTTACTGCATTAAAGTTGTTTATCATTCATTGTGATTGAAGATCATTATATGCAGTTGTATTACAACTCTTCGAGCTCTAAGCTGGTAACAACGGACTCCCACGAATCCTCAAAAGACAGCTCAGTAATGGCTCCTCATGTTCTTGCTATGTCAGCCACTCCTATACCAAGGACACTTGCCCTGGCTTTGTATGGGGACATGTCACTGACACAAGTATGTGAACTTTTTTGTTTTCTCGTTTGCATATTCCTTGTATGTGTGAGCCCAAAGTATGTAATTTTCAAGCTCATCTCAGATTTAGGGCCTGGTTGATATAGGATTTTACAATACCATTATGGGTATTACTGGCTCCTATCTTTCTGAATTTAAGGCATGGGTGAAGAGGCTGTTTAGCAGGACAACAAAATAATTACTGCTGTTACATACTAAAAATAAGGGCAGAGTTCCGAGTGGGTGAGGGTAGGAATTGAGGGAATTTCAGAGTGAAAATGGATAATGATTACTGAATAAAACGACTCTTGGCAATATTTCAGTAATTTGGATCGTTTGGGTGATAAGCCATTACCATGAAAGTAACAGTTTCATCGTGTCAACGACCCCCATTTTCGGCTCATTAAACTCAAATGTTTTATGCTTTCCATTTCCTTATCCTCGTCATTTTCCTCTCATCGAAATATTCAAATCCCGAAATTTGCAGATCACTGATCTCCCTCCTGGAAGAATACCCGTCGAGACACGTGTTGTTGAAGGGAATGAAGCTGGTTATGAGAAGGTTTACAAGGTGATTAGTTATTATTATTACTATCATTAATTTTTTTTATTGCTTCTTAGTAGTAACTAAAAGAATTTGAGAGAAGAATATTTTCTTATTAACAATAGAGACTATTACAAGTAAATAAATAAGAAGAAACAGACCCTTGGACTCCCAGCAGCCAAAGAGTAATGGCATGCAACAGGTATTGTAAAGACCTAAGTACTACACTACACAAAGTACAGCTGTGATAAATGCAGCAGTTGTAATACTCAACCAACTTAATATCAATTATACAAGATAAAAGATACCTTGATATAAAATTATTCTATGCTCCCATCAAGCTTGGTTGGAAGATGTTGAATAAACCAAGCTTGCTAATACAAATAATGGAAAAGAGTTCTGGATAAACCTTTATTAAACACACCAGCAACTTGATATTACACTGCCTGGACTGTCTTTTAGAAATCTCAGAATTCTCATAGCTACTTCTTGTTGTATCTTCTGTGGCTTATGCATATATTGACTTACCTGTCTAACAACAAAAGAAATGTCTGCTCTTGTGTGGGATAGATTATAGATAAATATGTTTCCCAACAAGCCTTTGGTACCCTTCCTGACTAATGGGTTCACTTTTTGAATCATTGAGCTTTAATGTATAATCAAATGAGGTATTAGCAGATTTACAATTACAACCAAGAACACCATAATTATTAAGCATATTTAAAGTGTACTTTGTTTGGGTAACAAGATCCCTTTTTTTGATCTAGATACTTCCATTCCTAGAAAGTATTTGAAGATTGGCAAGATCTTGGATATCAAATTACGATTTAAAAAAATTCCTTGAACTTTTTATCTCAGTTTCACAATTTCATGTTATTATAATATCATCTACATACTGATCGCATGCAAATCACGATATTAGCAAGAGGACTAGGCCTATCGCAGTATAGTAAGGCTAATCAAGGTCGATCCCACAGAGACTCGACACTATTAAGCACACTAAATTGAATTAAGACTATGAACGAGATATGTGGTCGTTGACCAAATTAAATGCAAGAAAATAAAGATACACAAAGTCAGACAAGAACTCTTCTTATTCGTTTTCCCAAGGGTATCAGTCCAAACTATGAGTAATTAAAACCCTCCTCAATCATGAACCGATCTTCCTCGTTTGTGAAATATCTCAATTGCGACTACGGTGCAATCCCTAAATAAGTTAAACTTCTTTGCTAAACAAACAGCCTATGTGCATTTGACCTACCACCGTAATTGGCTGGCGTATTAACATCACGTGCATTAAGAATTAGGGATGCTGGGGTAACCGTAAACCTCATCTAGGCAGCCACCGTAGACTGGCTGGCAGTACCTAAACGATCCGATTAACTTTGTCCTCATTAACACTTCAATATGATTCCTTCATGCTAATTTACGAAAATGTGTTGTGAGTTGATCAGGCTTACGACACGTAAAATAAAACTGAAATTCAGACGTAGCTGGCGCCGATTGCATAGAATCCTGACCCATTAAATGCCCAGCCGCAGCGGTAAAGACCGTGGCTGCGGCTGCGCCGATCGGAATTCTATGATTTCTTCACCAGACGATTCAGATCTACTCATAATTGTGGATTTGTTTAACAACTACATAGCAGGACTAGTATGGAATAAAATTAATTCATCCTAGATGCAATTAATCTAGATTATGAAGCGGAGTAGGCATTACCCTCGATGTCGAGCGTCGCTCCCACTCTTCAATTCGCTCTCTAATCGGCGAATCTGTCGGATCCGTGATGAACACTCATAAAAACTGAAGCGAAAACTTTTATTGAAAAGTAGAATTGTATGAAATGTTATACATTGTAAAATTTTGATGCTGTGGTCTTTTTGTAGTTATTTCGGCCGACCTACTGAGTTCTAAAACCCTAACCTAATCCTTCCTTCAAGCAATCAAATAAACCCCCGTATGCCCGATGTCAGCCGTGGCCCATCGGGTTTCCCCCGCGGCCCACGATGTTTTGGTCCGTTCCGCGCTGCGCTCAGTCTTGGACTTTTTCTGGTCCGATAAACACACAATGTACTTCAATATTTCCGCTCCAGATCTTTTTTTCATGACACTTGGAATACTTTGTAACCTGCAAATAACCCATAAACACACAAAGTACTGTCAATTTCTTGGATAATCATTACAAATACTCAATTCACAAACCATGAACCACGTAACATGAAATTAACACCAATAACTCTTGATTTATGACTATAATTACTTGATTTAGCTCATAATAGGAGAAATGTCGATGCCTTAATTGATATGAATTTGACCGTCATCAACTACCCTCACTTGTCCTTTGATCGTCCCGAACAAAGAATCAAAATAGAATGTACCTCCAGATTCAATCCCTACTAACTACCACAGGTTCAGTAAAGATTTCAAAACAAAACACATACCACCCAATTATCCATAAGCCCCTCATTAGTCGTTGCCTACCTTTGAACAAACTTGTCGTGTGAATTACCCCTCGTGGTACTGCACCCGTAACAAGAATCAAGTTATACCAACCTTACAATCTTAACTCGTCGAGCAGTTGTATTAAGCCCATTTGCCTTCAGAATTAAAGAAGAACAACTAGAAAACCTTACTTGGGCCAGGTGGACTGAGGGCAGAGTACTTCTTAAAGGTCTCGATGCTTTCATACATCTGCAAGGGCCGTCTTGATATCTCGGTGAAAACTTGCAATAGTCGATTGTCGAGCAAGTGTCCCCATTCTTAACATCGTATTGAATTTGCTTCCCTCCTGCCTTGCTTTTTGCATTTATTTTCTGGCAGTTTTCTCTTTTTCTTTCTTTAAATCTCACTTTTCACTCACAAGCACGTTTTCGTTGTTTGACCCATTCTAGGTTTGAATTTGCTTCCACGCCCCATAACAACGAGGTTAAAATATTTCCATGAGCGACTCTGATTCCCGGTCAACATAACTCATCATGTCACCCACGAATACATCTCACTAAGGGTTGCGTGCTAAAAAAGATCACTGTAAAGGCAAAAAAAAACAATTAATAAGCTGCTACTTCTTATTGAATAACATGTGTTCATTTTTCTATTCTAAACTGATCATGTAAGTACTTAATTTCAGAAAAATGTTTCTGGGCTCCTTTTCTACTGAATTTTGTGTCTCAAGACGTCGAATGCAAGGTAAATTTTTGAAAAATTACCCCATTTACAAATTAAGGCCGCTCATACTTCCACTTAAACTATACATTGTCCCGAAGAAATAAATTAGAATTGAATAAAAGCACTTGGAAATTGTCTCAAAGTGAAGTACAAATTGCGGAGCATCATCCGACCTGAATCCATCCAATATCCAAGATGATCCTGCACTCATACAGACTTAACAACACAAAAGACTAATGCATTACGTTACCATCCTGCCTATGCATGCTAAAATAAAGTGGCGATAGTCAAGCATACCAAGGGGATACTCAAAAACAATTGAAGCCACTTTATTTCATAACTACCTATGGCAATACACGAAAACTGATAGGGAGGAACTTATGCTTCAACCATTGATTAAATAAACCTCGCATATCCTGGTCTTTCGACCACGAATACAGCGAGATGAAAAATATCCTGAGTTTTAAGCGCAAATTTATTTGACTCAAAAACTAAAGCGCTAAATGTTAAATATAAGTTGTTTTGAGTTTATAGTAAATCGGCTCATTGTACTTCCAAACTTTATAAGCGATAAAGCTGGATGAAATCGAGCATAAAGGTTTCCTGCTCTGGATCGTAGCGAGGCTCTAGGTAGTGCTTCAGCCGATTTCCGTTAACTACCAAGATTTTATAGGAGTCTACTTGCTGAACTTCCATAGCGCTGAGGAAATACTATATTCACAACATATGGGCCAAACCAGCGGGATTTTAGCTTTCTGGAAAAAGCGAAGGCGAGTTGTAGACAAGGACCATATCTCTACCTTGAAAGTCGATCAAGGATCTTCTTGTCGTGGAACCTCTTCATCCGCTCCTTAATTCTAGCATTTCATGTAGCGATCCGAAACTCTTCAAGGCGATTCAATTCTAACAACTTCTTTTGCCCGGCCAAGCTTTAAGTCGAAGTTCAAGTGCCGAGTAGCCCTGAGGCACATTGCTCTAACTCGACCGGTAGATGGCACGCTTTGCCAAACACAATCATCTACGAAGACATTCTAACGTCGTCACATATAAGGCATCTATCGCCCACTTGCAGGCGTCATCAATTTTAGTGCCCAATCTTTTCTCGAAGGGTTAACTATCTTCTACAATATTAAGCTTTATCTCTCTGTTCGTTACCTCGACTTGCCCAGCTTGTTTGCGGATGATGTCTTTGTAGCTACCTTGTGCCTTACCCTATACTTAGTCACCAATTTCTCAAAGTCGATTAAGTGACTTACGCCATTCTTGGGCATAGCTCTTGGAATACCAAACCTCGTGAAGATGCTTTTTCCTTAAGAATCCGAGGACAATCTAGCATCGTTTGTTGGTGAAGCCACCGCTTCCCACCCGTTGAGAGACATAATTGACCATGACTAGGACTAGCGGTTTGTCATTTGGCGTGGTAAAGGTCCTGCGAACTCTATACCCCTTACATCAAATATTTCCCTTAAAAATGTTACGAAGGGCATCTCATTCCTCTTTGAGATATTTCCTATCATTTAGCGTGAATGATAGGATTTGTAAACTTCATTGCGGATTTAAGGATATAAAATTTATTGAATATTAAATTTTTATTAGACTTGTTTTATTATTTTACTTTGTTTAAGTGCTAGTTCTTTGCCTTTTTACGGTTTTACCTTAGTTAAGGGCTTATTCTATCTTAACGATGTCTGCTTTTCTTGTTCTTACAGCCGTTAGGCTTCTTTTCTAGCCGTTGGAGGTTTTATCTATATATTGTAATCCTTTCTTATCTACCCGATAAGCATTCTAAGAAATAAATAAGAGTTTCCTCAATATTCTCTCTTCTACTCTGATTTCTACATGGTATCGAGAGACTTAAGATCTCAAAACTCTTATCTGTTTTCTTAAGTCTTAAAATGGCGGTGAGCAATCTTGAAGTTAATTCAAGGGAAGAAGCTATCTCTAATCTTGCCCTTGGAACTCTGAACCCTCTTTAATGCCAACTTTCAGTCCACAAACTCAATGGTGACAACTACCTCCGATGGTCGAGCAGTAAGATTTTTATTCTTGGGAGAGGCAGGAGGAGTATCTAAGTGGAGAAAGCAAGGCTCTGCGGCGGGGATCCTACAGCAAGAAGTGGAAGTGGAAAGCGGCAATGTGGTGTCAATTTTCTTTGGGATCCATGACTCACAACATTCTTTGAAAACTTCCTTATGTTTGATCACTCTTTGAGGAGATCGGAATGAAGCTCTTGATCTCTATTCAAAAGAGATAACACTTACGAACAATATGAGATAGAATCAAATTTGCAAGATACAAGGCAGGGGGAGATGTCGAGTCAGCGACTATTTTAACCTCTGTCAAGATCTTAGCGGTGACTTGATAACTTTGAAAATTTAACTTGGCACTCTCTTTGAGGATGCCAAGATGTACAAGGCCACTAAAAGATCAAAAGGATCTTTAAATTCTTGATGGGGCTAAACTCTTCTCTTGATGATGCTAGAGGTAGAGTTACGAGCTCTAAACCTCTTCCATCTATCAAAAGTGTGTTTGCTAACATAAAACATGAAAGCAGGCGTAAACTCATGTTAAATGGGGTGTGCAACCTGTTTTATCTCTTTGAAACTAGTGCTTTGTTCACCAAAAGCACTCTTGAGTCTGAATTTGAAATCAAAGGCAATAGACCAGGTGTGTGATCATTGCAAGAAAAGCTGGTCACACCAAGGATACTTGCTTGAAGATCCATGGGAAACCCGATAGCTGGAAGCCTTACAGGCTAATCACACACTGAAAGCTACGGTAGACTAGCCCTTTGTTGAGGAACAAAAAGTCGATGGTGTGTTTAGTATGGAAACGATTGAAGCCCTTAAAGGTTTACATGCGCCCAAAATCTTTGCCTGTTTGCTACTCCTCAAAGCAATGTTTCCCACTGACTAACACAGTGTGTGCTAAATGCTTAATGCAGGAGTCAAATCCTTAAAAATATATGGATAGTTGACTACGGTGCATCAAATCATATGGTGGGAATCGAATTATTTGTGAAACTCATGAAATGTACTCATCCTCGCAATGTTAAAATTCTTGATGGAATTTCTCGAGTTTTAGGCTGGAAACATCTCTTTTAAGTGAGAAAATCACATTAAAAGATGTCCTTTATGTTCACTAACTTACAATGCAACTTATTATGCATTAGTAGATTCATAAATGACACAAAGCTATTACGTGATTTTCATACTAATGGATGTAAGTTTGAGTTTTGAGTTCAATGGAGGAGATTGGCGGTGCTAATGTGAGATATGGACTCTTCGTTTTCAAGACATCTACTCTGAGCTTTGTATTGATAACATCCACTGAGGATTGTCTATTAGTTGTAGAAGTACCTCTGTTTACTACGATATTATGTACACACTTTATAGACTAGGTCATCAAATTTCTTGTATTTGAAAAAATTGTATCCTAGTATGTTTAAAGGAATAAAAATTGATTCTCTTAAATGTGAAGTTTGTCAATATTCTAAACATGCTAGATCTAATTTTCCTGCAAATATGTATGTTCCTTCCAGTCCATTCTCATTGTTTCACAGTGACATATGGGGCCCCTCAAAACAAAGGACAACCACCGGAAAAAGGTGGTTTGTGAGCTTTATTGATGATCATAGTAGAGTAACCTGGCTTTTTCTGTTAAAGGAAAAATCAGAAGTAGGCTCTATCTTCAAAAACTTTTATACCATGATCAAATGTCGGTTCAATCTTGAAATAAATATACTCAAAAGCGACAATGGGAAGGAATACTTTGAGCGAGTCTTAAATCCTTTTCCTTTGAAAAGGGATCATACATATCGATACTGTGTTGATACACCTAGCAAAATGGGGTGGTGAAAGGAAAAATAGGCACACTCTTGGAGGTGGCTAGGGAATCATGTTCCTTATGAGAGTTCCAAAATTCTTGTGGGGTGAGGTGTGTTACTTGACTACATACCTAAATCAGCAGGATGCCTTCAAGAATTATGAAGTTCAAAACCCCTATTCAAGTGCTAAAAGAAGCACACCACGACACTCACTTCATAAGTACCATAGACTTTAAAGTGTTTGGATGTGTATGCTTTGTACATATACATTCATGCATGAGGGAAAACTTGATCTAGATACATTAAATGTATCTTTGTTGGGTATTCATCCTCCCGACAAGGATACAAGTGCTCTTGTCCTAGTACTAGAAAGTACTATAACACCATGGATGTTACTTTTATGGAGGATCAACCATACATGGCAATGAAAGTCGAGGGAGGTGTTCGAGAATACTATGAATCTTGGAACATTAGTCCTACTGAGACAATATTGAGGAATCTGTAAGTCTAATCTGAGAGAATGCAAAGCAAAATCAACTGAAAAAGAACAATCTAATTCTCCTTCTAAGGAGAAACAACATGAGAATGAGCCTAATATTATTATACATACAAGAAGAGAAAGGCTCGTCTCAAAATCACGATTTTGAAGAATTCTCTCATGATGATGAGGTGGGATCTCAAGACTTGTCATCGGAGGATCGAGTCACGATAGTCTTGACTATCAGAGCTCACGACACCTCGATGATAAGGAAAGTAATTCTCTTATTGAAGAACTACATAGCAAAAGAAAAGGGACAAGGAGTTATCTTTGCACATCCCTGTACAACTTTACGTCTATGATCATAGCTCCTCGATTTACGGCTTTTACAAGTAGTGCGGACCTTTATACAAATACCCCAAAGTGTCCATGATCTTTGTGAAAAGTCGAGAATGGAAAAGCTGCTACAGAAGAGGAAATGAGTGCCACTTGTTAAAAATGAAACTTGGAACATCATCCCTCTCACAGGGGAAACATCTGTGGGATGTAGATGGATTTTCACACTCAAATATAATGTAGATGGGTCTCTTATGGTATAAAGCTAGACTTGTGGCAGAGGTTTCACTCAATCTATGGGATTGATTATCATGAAACCTTTGCCCCTGTTGCAAAACTTAATACCATAAGGATCTATTGAGTGTTCTTTGTAAATCTGGGTGGTCTCTAACACAACTTGACATAAAAAATGCCTTCCTACATGGAGATTTGGATGAGGAAGTGTACATGCATCTCCCACAGGTTTGAATCACTGAGGCAATAAGGGTGATGTATGTAAAGCTGGAAAAATCCTTGTATGGCCTAAAGCAATCTCACAGGGCTTGGTTTGGGAGATTCTCAGGTTCGTAAAGAGGCATGGGTTTCTGATGCCACCTTGATCATACACTTATTCATCGAGGAAGTTTTACGGAAAAACTCTTTGTTCTTATAGTTTATGTGGATGACATTATCCTCACTGGGGATGACAGCTGATGAGATTTGCGATTTAAAGGGATTCTTGCCTCTGAATTTGAAATAAAGGATCTTTGGAGTCTAAATACTTCACTTGGAATGGAGATTGCGAGGAAATGCAAGCCTGGTATCTCCATATCCCAAAGGAAGTACACACTAGATCTTTTAAAGGAAGCTGGAATGTTGGGTTGTAAACGACCAAATACTCTGGGTTGAACTGGCTTAAAGTTGGACAAAGTGATGATAGTCCGCTTGTTGACAAAGGAGATATCAAAGACTTGTAGGGAAGCTTATATACCTCTCTCACACTAGACACGACATTTGCTTTCTTTGTAGGTTTGATCGGCCGATTCATGCATCAACCTGCGAGAAAGACATATGCAAGTGGCGAGAGAGAATCTTGAGATTTTTAAAGAAGGATCCAGGCCAAGGATTATCTTTCAAGAAAAACCGATCTAGAGATGTCCAAGTATACTGCGATCTTGATTATGCGGGAGGAGTTCGGATATGAGATCAACTTACGGATCTGCACATATATACTGGGAAATCTTACTACATGGAGAAGCAAGAAGCAACATGTAGTATCCGGTAGTAGTCTGAGAATCGAGGCTCGGGGCCTTAGCTTTGAAGTGTGTGAAGGTGTGCGGATCAAGAGGATGTTGGTAGAGTTAGGGCTTGATGTCACTAAGCTATCCAAGTCATGTGTGATAACACTTGACCTTATGTATTGCGAGAGAATCTACTCGTCATGATAAAACTAAACATGTAGAAGTGGATAGGCGCGCTTAAGGAGAAAGTGGACAATGGTGATATCTCCGCATTTCCACATCAAGACTAAGGATCAAGTGGTGATCTTACAACAAAGGTACATTTCAAATCAAGTCTTCCAACATCTACACTTCAAGCTTGCATTTGCATCAACATATACAACCAAACTTGAGGGAGTGTTGAATATTAAATTTTATTAGACTTGTTTTATTATTTTGCTTTTTGTTTAAGTGCTAGTTCTTTGCCTTTTTACGGTTTTACCTTAGTTAAGGGCTTATTCTATCTTACACGATGTCTGCTTTTCTTGTTCTTACAGCCGTTGGGCTTCTTTTACAGCCGTTGGAGGTTTTATCTATATATTGTAATCCTTTCTTATCTACCCGATAAGAATTCTAAGAAATAAATAAGAGTTTCCTCCAATATTCTCCTTTCTCTACTCTGATTTCTACAAAGGCCAATAAAATCCACATTGCAATAACTTGCGGCCGTGTTATACGGACCATAATGTCCTTCAACCTCCTATGCATGGCGGTGTTCAAGGATGCTTTAATTTCCTTATCATGAACACACGTTATCGGAACAAGCGTATATAGATAGGGATCATCCCAATAATAGTGTTTAAGCCGCAAAGAACTTTTGTCTGATTAGAGAACTCTTGTGGCGAGATATCTCCTGCTAAATAATTGGCGATGTCGTAAACCAGGGTCGATGTTTCTAGAAGTCGGCCTTGGGGAGTAACGAAATGGCGCGCGACCAGTCGCTCGCACAACTACTGAAATGGCGAGCGGTTTCTAAATCGGAAAGGCCTCTGCTATCGGTCGATGCCTTTCGTCCCTCTAAAGTGCAATCTTGACGAGATGATCATTACAAAGTTTCAGAACCCTTCTTATCTTTTATTTCCACATCAAATTCCCGGTGCAATAAAATCCATCTAAGCAGTCTTGTCTTGGAATCTTGCTTTGTCCGAAGTTGATTTAGAACTTCCAGCTGTTCCTGTGAAAAAGGGTTGGATTGATCTGTGACATTGAGAGCTTGCTTTTGATCAGTCCAGGTGTTCCCTCTCTTGTCAATCTGGTTTTCTTGCAGGTGTGGTCGTTTCCCATGAAGATTCCAGCAAGACTCTCCGGTATGACCCTTCCTCTTCCAGTGCTCACACCAAAGGTTGCTCCTTTGTTCATTCTTCTTGAAGGGACCTTTTTTGTAACCACCTAACATAGCAGTATCACCATTTTGAGCGGAAAAAGCGAGTGTTCTCCCACAGAGTTGGAAAGACCGCTTTATAACTCCACTTTACGCTCTTATTTTCTAATGGTGGCAAATGCCTCCTGGATATTTGAGCCAATATCCTTTCTATGGCAGCATCATAGGTAGGGTTAAGACCACTTTGGAAGTCAAAAACCCTGATCCTGTCATTCTTAACAAGCTTTTGGAATTTTCTAGCATCAACGGTGCATCCCCACTCAATGACAGTGAGATGGTCATATTCTTGCCAGTCTTTTTAGTGTGTTGAAGTACTTTGTAACCTCTAGAGAACCTTGTTTTATTCCCTTCAGGCTGTTTCTGACCCCAAATGTATGAGCAAAGTTACCCTGGTCAGAGTATGTTGCTGCCACTGTGTGGCTTTAGCATTGGATAGAACAAGTGAATTTGGCCAATTTACGGCTCCGTGGAGTTAATCAACCTAGACATTATTGTTGCATTCTCTGTCTCTCCAGGTGTAGTATGATTTTACCTTTGGTTGTTTACGGAATGTTCCTGATACCCGGTGAGTTATCTAACTTTCCTGCATACCGTGATAAACATGTGAGCGGATTGGACTATTGTAGATAGTGGGGATCCGTTTAGCTTCATGGTGGTGATCTGAATGGTTGGTGTTAGATTTAATCTAATACTTTCCTCAGGATTATTAAGAGTTTCTTTATCTTTTAATTGATCCTTTTATTAGTTAATCCTATAGGGATTAGTTGGTTCTCTGTCGGGTCCAAGCAATTGGCTTAAAGTCCAACTAGCCGTTGGGACTTGACTGCCAACGGCTAGTTTCCCTTTTTACTGTTTTCCGAGTGTTGGTTGCCTATATACAACCAGTCTCTCTTGTAATAATTTTAAGCTTCTTCTTAATGAAATAAACTACAAGTTATTTCTCTCTTCTCTTATTAAGCTTCCGCTCTTACATGGTATCGGAGCTTTAGGTTCAAAATTCAAATTTCTGGGAATTTTTTAAAATCCTCATGGCTGGTGAATCAACTGCTACAAGTAATACTACTGCAGCAGCTCCTCTTTCTGATCATCTTTCCACCAATAATGGTGATCTTCAAAGCATCAGTTGCTCTTAAACTCGATGGAAAAAATTACTTGAAATGGTCGGTTTGTCGGACTTTTACGAAAGGAAGGAGCAAGCTCGATCATCTTAATGGGGACAGGACCCGGCTCAAGAAGATCCTAAGTTTACAATATGGGATGAGCAAGACTCCATGGTGATGTCTTGGCTATGGAACTCCATGATCCACTGAAATCGGTGATACATGCATGTTCATGGCCAATGCAAAGGAAATCAGGATCATGTGAAGGAGACTTATTCAAAGGTCAATGATGCGACTCAAATGTATGAGGTAAAAACAAAGATTTCAAATACAAAGCGAGGGTAGTAGATCCATCACTTTGAATATTCGGTCGATGCAAGGTGCATGGCAAGAATTAGACCACTACCAATGCATCAAGATGCTGTGATGAGGATGCTAATATCGTGAAAAGGATATTTGAAAAGGATAGGATCTATGCCACTTTTGTTTGGTCTTAACATGGAATATGACTCTGTCGAGTTCGGTCTCAGGAAAGGAGATCTCACTAGTTTAAATGCAACAATAGCTCTTATTAGAAGCGAGGAAGAAAGTAGGAGAAGTGTCATGATTGACACATCTCACATTGAAAGATTTTGCTTTGATAACTCAAGGCACCAAGAATACCAGCGATAAGAACCCCTCGCTTTCAAAGAGTGGGAACAATTATCAAAAAAACGACAACAAAAATGGGGATAGAGATTCTTTGTTCATTTCTTTACGTAAAAAGCCAGAGCATACAAGAGAAAGCTGTTGGAAACTCCATGGGAAACCAGGGTGTGATAACACAAAAGAAATTTGCTAACAATGTTATGACAATGAGAATCGAAAAGGGCGGTGAGAATGTACAGAGGCTGTAAGCGAATCAAGACCACAATCTAGGACCTTGAGAAATTGAAAGGCGAGGAAGTTCATTGAGTCATTAGAAAGCTCATCAACCTCCTTGACCTTTTCGGTATGGTGGGTCTTAATAAGCGATCTGAAGGTCAATAGAATGGGTAGTTGATTACGGTGCCCACAGACCATATGGCTTTCTCTTGTGACAATATGATTTCTACAAAGTCTGTGACAATATGAGAACTATATACATTCTTTGATGGCTCTCTATCCATGTGGTAGGATAGGAGACTATGCTGAGTGATAAACTCATTCTATGGGATGTGTTACATGTCCCTATGTTGTCTAAAAATCTGATCTCTATACAAAGATTAACCAAAGATTCAAAATGTTTAGTTGCCTTTTCCTCTAATCTGTGCTTGATACAGGATCTTGTAGAGAAGGAGAGGATTGGGGTTGCTAAAGCTAAGGAAGGACTATATTTTTGGAAAGATCAAGAGAAAGAATCTGCCCCTGCTGCTAGTTTTTTTTTTTATCTCTGTCTACTTTTGATAAACTTTGGTTGTATCATTATAGACTAGGTCATCCTCCTTTTACAGTTATTAAACATATGTTCCCTACTTTGTTTAACTACTGTGAAATAGATAAGTTGCATTGTAATGTTTGTGAGATGGCCAAGCATAAAAGGGCCTCCAACCCATTCAAGGAATCAGATGTACTAAACCTTTTGTTGTGATTCATAGTGACATTTGGGGACCTTCCCCTATTTCTAATATCATGGCTCCATTTGGTTTGTTACTTTCATTGATGATTGCACTAGTACCACTTGGACATATCTTATGAAGCAGAAATCTGATCTCTTGGAGATCTTCCCTAAGTTCTAAAATCAAATCCTAACTCAATTTGATACAAAATATCAAGAGATTGAGAACTGATAATGCCAGGGAATACTTTAATAGACTGCTAAACCCTTTTCTGGATGAGAAGGGTATCATACATGAATCCTCATGTGTGTATACCCCTCAACAGAATGGATTGGCAGAAAGAAAGAATAGACATTTAATGGAAATGTCTAGAGCAATAATGTTTCAAATGAGAACTCCAAAAAATTATTGGGGAGAGGCTGTCCTTACAGCCACTCACCTAATAAACAGACTTCCCACTAAAGTCTTGAACAACACGGCTCCTATTGAAGGCCTAAGGAATACTTACTCCAGTATGTCACAATCACGAAGGCCTAGGTCAAAGACCTTTTGTGTGGCATTTGTTCACATATATGCATGCATATGAGAGGAAAATTGGATCTAGGGCCTAAGATGTGTATTCATTGGATATTCAATACCCAAAAGGGATATAAGTGCTACCATCCTCCTACAAGAAAAGTTATCATCTCTAGGGATGTTACCTTTCATGAAGATGTATCTTATTTTACAATTAAGGGGGAGATTCCTACTAGTCACACAAAAGACTATATTGACTTCTTCCAAAGGGATAGTAGCATCCTTATTCCCAGTATGGAACATGAATATGAACAACCAAGTCCCACTATGGGTGGTCTTCCTACTGGAACTCCTTTTCCTACTACAGGAGCAGGAGATATTAGCACAAAAGAAAAAACCCCCATTGTTTACACTAGAAAAAAGAAGACACCAAAGCTATCTAAAGTCAGCTCTCCTCATGGGATTGACACCCCTACTGATGACTCAAGGAACACCAATAACCCTCAGAAAAGTGATGATTCTGAGGGTATTAGTGATGATACCAAGTGTCAGTATTGATTCAGATTCACATTCTGAAAACTATGAATCTGAAAGTTCTGAGGACACTACCGATGACCTTCTATAGCTCTAAGAAAAGGAAGAGGAATGCACGAAGCATCCATAAGAGCCTTTTTATCTTATAAGAAATTCTCTCAAAATCACAAGAAGTTTCTTATGAATCTTCATAAGGGAGATACTCCTAAGAACTTACAGGAGGCTATTTCTGATCAGAAATGGTCTAATGCTATGAAAGAAGAAATGAATGCCCTCCAAAAGAACAAAACCTAGGATCTTATGCCCTTACCCAAGGGTGAGAAAATAGTGGGGTGTAAATGGGTGTTCACTACCAAATACAAGTCTGATGGCACTATAGAAAGACATAAGGCCAGGCTTGTGGCCAAAGGTTACACCCAAACTCATAGGGTGGACTATTTTGAGACTTTTGCACCTGTTGCAAAGATGAACACAGTCAGGATTCTCATATCCTTGGCTGTGAATCTAGGCTGGAATTTGCAACAATATGATGTTAAAAATGCATTTCTCCAAGGGGATCTGAATGAAGTCATATATATGGCTGTTCCCCCAGGATTTGAAAATTCTGATGGGAGAGTATGCAGATTGAATAAAGCCCAATATGGGTTAAAACAGCCTCCTAGGGCATGGTTTGGCAGATTTGCTAAATTTATGCTTCACAAAGGGTATAAACAAAGTCAGGGCGATCATACTATGTTTGTAAAACATAGTAGCCTTTGAAAAAGTCCATTCTATTTGGTTTATGTGGATGACATCATTGTCACTGGTGATGATCAAGAGGCTAATCAATATTTACAAGCAGAAATGGCCAAGGAATTTGACATCAAGAATCTTGGCAGAATTAAGTATTTTCTAGGGATTGAATTTGCCTACTCTGATCAAGGCATATTCATCTCCCAACAAAAATACATCCTTGATCTCCTCTTTGGCCGGAAAATTGGGATGCAAGCACGCTCTACACCCATTGATTACAACCATGGGCTCAGTGAATTCCACGAGGATGAAGGTGTTGATAAATACTCTATCAAAGATTAGTAGGGAAGTTGATATATGGCACACACTTAGGCCGGATATTGCTTTTCTTTGTCAATGTGATCGGTGATTCATGCAAGACCCCAGACTTGTCATCGGAGGCGTGAGGCGAGTGCAGGTACTTGAAGAGTTGTCGAGGAAGGGATCCTCTACACTAAGGGATATGGATTAGACATCCCAGCCTACACTGATTCTGATTATGTTGGTGCTATAGAAGATAGAAGGTCAACCTCTGGTCCTTTGCATTTTTTTGGGAGGAAATCTAGTGGTTTGGAGGAGCAAGAAGCAACTTTGTTGTAGCAAGATCGGTCTGGTGCATTGATTCAACATGATAGAACGAAACACATTGAAGTGGATAAGCATTTTATCAAAGAAAAACTAGAAAGTGGTCTCATTGCAACTGAATTTGTACCCTCCAAGGACCAAGTGGCAGATCTATTCACCAAAGGACTGCCTCGGAAGGTGTTTCATGATGATGTTGGCAAGCTGGGCATGTCTGATATTCATCTACCAGCTTGAGGGGGAGTGTTAGATTTAATCTAATACTTTCCTCAGGATTATTAAGAGTTTCTTTATCTTTTAATTGATCCTTTTATTAGTTAATCCTATAGGGATTAGTTGGTTCTCTATCGGGTCCAAGCAATTGGCTTAAAGTCCAACTAGCCGTTGGGACTTGATCGCCAACGGCTAGTTTCCCTTTACTCTTGTTTTACGAGTGTTGGTTGCCTATATATACAACTTGACCTCTCTTGTAATAATTTTAAGCTTCTTCTTAATGAAATAAACTACAAGTTATTTCTCTCTTCTCTTATTAACCTTCCGCTCTTACAGTTGGGTTTTCAAAACCTCCCATCGATCTAGACGAGTTGTTGTTGTTTCAGATTTTGTCATGGTGAAGAAAGAAGATGGAAGGAGGAGATGGAGTGGTGGATTGAGATTTCAGGGCTCTGATACCATGTTGGTTTTTAGAGAGGGAGATAGACAGAATTGAGAAGCAAATAGCTAGCTTTCTTAATTTACAAATGTAAAGGTTAAAGACAAACGGCTAGGTAATGTGTAGTTGAGAGGAACACCCCATTTACTTTAAGTAGCTGATAACAACTAAAGAAGCTAATATCTAATATAATATGTACTTCTAATATTATCCCAACTTATATAGAGGAAGTAAATGCACTAGAAAAGTCTGGAACTTGGGAAATTACATCAGTTCCAGAAGGAACTAATACTGTTGGATGCAAATGGATCTTCGCTATCAAGTATGGTGCAGATGGAGAGGTGGTAAGGTACAAAGCTAGGTTGGTGGCCAAGGGGTACACTCAATGAACATCAAGAATGGATCTTCTCTCTCTTGCTCCTAAACATAACTGGCCCTTATTCCATACGGATATGACGAATGCATTCTTGAATGGTGAGCCTGAGGATGTCTACATGAAGCTGCCTCCTGGTTTCTATCCTCATCAAAGAAAGGATAAGGTTTGTAAATTAAAGAAATTAATCTATGGTTTGAAACAGTCCCTTAGAACCTGGTTTGAAAGATTCACAAATGTAATCGAAGGAAATGGATACACTCAGGGACAATCAGATCACACCATGTTATATAAACATTCAGACACACAAGACTGATTGTAATTCTGATTGTACATGTTGATGATATAATAATCATCACATGGAACAATCAATTTGGAATTCATGATCTTAAGAGACTTATCAAG
The DNA here is from genome assembly GCA_026214975.1 of Gentiana macrophylla. Taxonomy (NCBI): domain Eukaryota; kingdom Viridiplantae; phylum Streptophyta; class Magnoliopsida; order Gentianales; family Gentianaceae; genus Gentiana; species Gentiana macrophylla. The sequence continues at coordinate 21,771 of JAOBSW010000837.1, forward strand.
TTTGAGTTTGAAGTCAAAGATCCGGGGCAAGCAAAACTTTTTCTTGGAATGGAAGTTGAAAGATCTACTAAGGGAATCTCAGTGACTCAGAGGAGGTACACATTAGAACTTCTGAGAGACTATGGCATGTTGGGGAGTAAACCAATCAGTACCCTAGTTGAGTACAATCACAAACTTGGAAAGCGGATGAAAATGGTGATGATGTTGATCCAAAAATACGAGAAGTGGTAGGAAGATTGATATCTCTCACACAATGGACTGATATCTCATTTGGAGCAAGCTTAATTAGTCAATTTATGCATAAACCTAAGAAGAGACACGCTTGATCTTTTGTTGTCGGACTCTAAGAAATCTAAAGCAGATCACAGGCTGAATTTATTTCTTGAAACGAGGAGAAACAAACACGAAGTTGTTGAAATATAGAGTCTATATAAGTCCACTTTATAGTTTTATATGTCTTTTATCTGTTTCTAAGTGTCTAATGGTGTTGTTAGGACCTTTTTCCCTTATTTACATCGTTTTTACATTTACGGCCCCGAATACTGCATTCATAACCGTTGGAGCAGTGTATTCTAGCCGTTGAGGGGTTTCTACATATAATGTAATCTTCCCTTATGTTCTCCATAAGGCTTTTATCATTAATAAACACGTTTCCTCCTATCTTTTCTACATGGTATCAGAGACTTGTGCTTAAGACTTCATCTTCTTCCTCAATCCCATTTTTCTGTGTTTTTCAAAAACCACAAAAATGGCATCTTCTGCCGATTCCTCTGATGTAACTCCATCTTCAAGCTGGAGCTTCTCTCGATCAAGGGGTAGCAATGATAACTCCCGTCTTCTTACTAACCACAGTTCGATGGTAACAATTACCATCGTGGTCGAGATCCTGCTCGTGTTTATTCTTTGGAAAGAGCCGAGAAGGGTATTTAACTGGAGAAATCATTGAGCCTCCTGCTAATGATCCTCAACTGAGGTAATGGAAGGCCGAGAACAATGTGATTATGTCATGGCTTGTGGGGTACATGACCAAGGAGCAAAGTGAGAACCGTGTTCTACAACAACTTCTGCAGAAATACGGTCATTTGTCCATGACCTCCACTCAAGAAGGACAATACTTGACCATCTATGATCTAAAGTCAAAATTGAAGGATCTGCAGGCGGGGATCAAGATGTCACTCGATCTACAATCAGTTGAACAAAATATGGCAACAACTTGATCTTTTCGGTGATCACAAATGGAAGTACCTGCTAACGATGCAAAAATCCACAAAGGCAATCTTGAAAATAGCAGGGTCTTTACATTCCTTATGGGACTAAGCCCTGAATGCGGGCGTGAGGGTAGGATCCTTGGCAAATCTCTCTACACTAGCCTCAAGTCTGCTTTTTGAAGTCAAACATGAGGAAAGTAGGAGAAATCGATCTTTGGGACCTCAACCTCAACCTCACCTCAACTTTGATGTCTCTGTACGCCGCACTTTCTCTAAAGGTGGCCCATCTCAAAAAGGCAAGAAGGAGAGGCCTTTCTGTGATCATTGCAAGAAAGTTGGCCATATCAAGGAATCATGCTGGAAGCTGTATGGGAAACCTGCTGATTGGAAACCCAGAACTGGGGCTGGGAAGGAGTCTCATGGCCTCCCATCTGCTCATATGAGTGAGGGTGCTCCTAGGGAAGCCCCTGCCTTCTCTCAAGAACATATGGAAGTCCTAAGAAGACTCATGCAATCTGCTCCCAACTCTTGCTACTCCTTCAACCACTTCCACTGCTTCTGTGGCTCATTCTGGTAAAATCTCTCTATCTTATACTATCTCTGACCAAGATCAACAACAATGGATTGTTCATTCTGGTGCCTCTGAACATATGACTGGGAATAGGTGGTTGTTTCACTCTTTTATTCCCTGTAAACAGGAAAGGTTTGTGAAGATTGCAGATGGATCTATCTCCAAAGTTCATAGGGTAGGATCCATCAGTTTTTCAAGGAATATTATCCTTGATCAGGTGCTTTATGTCCCAAATATGTCCTGTAATCTCTTGTCAGTGAATAAATTGACCAAGAGACAAAACATCTCTGTCATTTTTCATAAAAACAAGTGTGTTTTATAGGAGACCAACTCTGGGAAGATGATTGGCAATGCTAGTGCTACTTCTGGCCTCTACATGCTGCCTGTTATCTGTGGCTCTAATAATAGACAAGACTCAGCTTGTGTATCTATTTAAGCTTCACCCAAAATAGTGATCAAGTTGTTTTATGGCACTTATAGATTGGGTCACTGACCAACTGTCATTTGAAGAGGCTTGTGCCTCAATTGTTCATTAATAAAAGTGTTTCTCAATTTCAATGTGAAGTGTGTTGTATGGCAAAGCAATGTAGAAGCGTGTTTCACACCAAGTCTCATGTTCCTTCAAGCCCTTCCATCTTATACATAGTGATATTTGGGGACCTTCCGTGCCAAGAATATCTTTGGTACAAGATGGTTTATCACCTTCATTGATGATCACACCAGACTTTTCTAGGTGTTCCTAATGAAGGAGAAGGCAGAAGCAGGTGCTATATTCATGAATTTTCACATCATGATAAAAAATCAGTTTGACACAGATATCAAGATACTCAAATCTGATAATGGATCAGAATATCTTGAAAAGCAACTTGGAAATTTTTTCAGGGAGAAGGGAATCATTCACCTAACTTCCTGTGTTGACACACCCCAACAAAATGGGGTGGCTGAAAGGAAAAATAGGCACCTACTTGATATTGCTAGGGCACTCATGTTTGCCATGCAAGTGCCAAAGCATTTTTGGGAGAAGCGGTCTTGGCGCTACTTATCTAATAAAGCAGAATGCCCTCACAGGGTTTTGGGTTTTAAAACCCTGTTGATGTCTGTCGAAAGCATGACATCAAGACACTTGATCCAAAATCTCCTCCCGAGGTTTTGGGTGCCTTTGTTTATGTTCACAATCATCATAGGACCAAACTTGAGCCTAAGGCTCAAGTGTGTATTCATTGGGTACTCACCAAGACAAAGGGGGTACAAATGCTATTCTCCTCAAACCAGGAAGTTTTTAACTCCTTGGATGTTACCTTCTTTGAAGATAAACCATTCTTTGATCAAAAATTCTCAAACAAGACTATATATCTTCCTCCTAAAGGATGGGATATAAGTCTAATACCACTAAGCTCTTTGGATGTGGGAAGTATAAATCATGAGGAAGTCATTACCACGATAATAATACTCAAACCCCATCCAATCCCGAATCTGAAAATGGATCTGTGTCCAAGACCTCTGTACAAGCTGGTTTATTCGGAAGAAGCAGGAATAATCCACATTGATCAAGAAGATCAAAATCATTACGAGGAAGTTACTACCTCAGAATCCCGAGAAAAGATCATTAGCACTTGTGAACTATGATGATAGACCCATTCTTTGTGAGAAAGGAACTAGAGCTTGTACTCGGTACCACATGTACAATCTTTTGGCTATTGAGAACATCTCGAGTTCTACCAAGTGTTTGTTCAAAACTTGGATAAGCATCATATCCCCATATCTATCCAGGAAGCTCTTGGATTTCTGAGTGGAAAAAAGCGATTCATGAGAGGAATTGCAAGCTCGAATGAGAATCACACTTGGACACTAACCTCTCTTTACAAGGAAGAAAAGCGTTGGGTGCAAGTGGATTTTTCACTTAAATATAACTCAATGGCACCGTAAGCAGGCATAAAGCCAGGCTGGTTGCTAGGGGTTACACCCAGACACATGGAATAGACTACCAGGAGACCTTTGCACTAGTGGCAAAGGTAAACACCATAAGGGTGCTTACATGCATTCTTTGTGAACTGGATTGGCCCTTGCACCAGCTTGATGTAAAAAATGTCTTCCTAAATGGTGGCCTAAAGGAGGAAGTGTATTTGAAGCTGCCTCCTGGGATTGACTATCCAGGGGCAGAAGACAAGGTGTGTAGATTACACAAAGCCCTCTATGGACTGAAACAGTCTCCTAGAGCTTGGTTTGGTAGATTTACCAAAGTGATTAAAAACCTTGGGTTCAGGCAAGGCCAATCTGATCATACTATGTCCACCAAGGTTTCTCCTACTGGAACCAGGGTCATCCTCATTGTTTATGTTGATGATATTATCATAACTGGTGATGATGCCCCTGAAATCTTGCTACTAAAAAATTCTCTTGCAAGGGAGTTTGAGGTTAAAGACCTTGGCCAAATGAAATACTTCCTGGGTATGGAAGTGGCTAGGTCTCAGGAGGGGATTTTCATAGCCCAAAGGAAATATATTATTGATCTCCTTACACAGACAGGGATGCTTGAATGCAAGCCTGCGTCCACCCCTATTGATCCAGGGGTGAAGTTGGAAAAGGACGGCAAATCTGCCCCTGTGGATGTTGGACAATACCAAAGACTAGTGGGAAAGCTTATCTACTTGGCTCACACTAGACCAGACATTTGCTATGCTGTAAGTCTGGTTAGCCAGTTTATGCATCATCCTTGCCAAGAACACGCTTGATATTGTGCACGGGGATCTTTGAGGTACCTCAAAAAGGCTGCTAGTCAAGGTCATGTTTCAAAAAGACTCAAGATAGAAAGATCCAAGTCTTCTTGATGCGGTTGGCGAGGGTCTGTTATTGATAGAAGGTCTACCACTTTGGTTATTGCTCTATTTTTGGGAAATCTCACAACCTGGAGAAGCAAGAAGTAACTGTTGTCTCTAGGAGGCGATCTGAGAGGTGAATTGAGGGCTTGTGGCTCAAAAGATTACGAATGATCTAAAAATCAAGAAAGAACATCCTATTCTCTATCTTGTGATAATGTGTGCCGCTATAAATATGTGCGAGAATCCCATTCATCATGATAAGTCCAAACATATAGATATTGACAGGCACTTTATCAAGGAAAAGGTTGAAGATCAAGACATCACCATTGAGTTCATACCTCCTCAAGATCAAGTGGCTGACATCTTCACTAAGGGATCTGCTCAACCTATATTCATCAAAATGAGAAGCAAGCTATGTTGTTACTCTATCCACAACCAAGCTTGAGGAGGGGTGTTGAAATATAGGTCTATATAGGTCCACTTTATAGTTTTATATGTCTTTTATTTGTTTCCTAAGTGTCCTAATGGTGTTGTTAGGACCTTTTTCCTTATTTCTGTCGTTTTTCTGTTTCTGGCCCAGAATACACTGTTCATAACCATTGGAACAGTGTATTCTAGCCGTTGGGGGTTTTCTCTATATAATGTAATCTTCCCTTATGTTCTCCATAAGGCTTTTATCATTAATAAACACGTTTCCTCCTATCTTTTCTCTGAAGCTTTTGTAGATCTGGAGTGAAATTTGGCGAGTCTAAGCGGCATGGAGGTCTACCTCGAGTGGTGTGTCTACTTATATGGTAACTGGCATCTTGGAAGAGTAAAAAAAAGCAGGCGGTGGTTGCAAGTAGTCTTTGAAGCGAGAATATAGAGTTATTGCCTATGTTATATGTGAATTGATATGGGTGAGAGATTACTTCAAGAACTAAAAATGGAACATCATGGACCTACTAAGGTCTCTTGTTATTGATATCTTTAAGAATGCTACTCAACATGACAGAACAAAACATATAGAGATTGATTGGAATTTCATTAGAGAAAAGAGTGAAGGTGGAAAGTTCTCTTTGTTTCACATATCTGTCACACACAAGCAAGTGACAGATATGTTCGCCATAAAGGCTATATAAATCACAATTCAACTACTGCAGAGGCAAGCTTGGGTTGATAGATCTGTACCAACCAGCTTGAGGGGAAGTGTTGGAACATATCACTCTTTCCTATTGTTGCAATGTATTATATTAGTTTAATATTCTTCCTTAAATACTAGCTAAGTATTTAGAATAATTGCTGTTTAGTTTTCCCTCTAATTTCCTTGTAAACGGATATAATCCAAGTTAGTGGATCCTGTCAAATCCTGCAACGGCTAGATTATGTAATCTATTTAAGCTCTCTCTTGGAGAGTTAAAGTGTAATGAAAAGAAGTTTTTTCTCTCTATTTTCTTAAGTCTTTTACAATATACCTAGTCTTCTTTTTCACTAGCTTTCTGTCAGAGTTTGTCAGGTCTTCGTAGTTGCCCTAGATGAAGAAATTTATTACTTATTACAAATGAAAAAAATTCTTTTCTCATCACAACAGACGGTGAAAGACATACTGGCACCAGTAGTTCTATAAAATAAATGGAGAATTACATCTTGCAATCTGACGTGTTTCGCATGACGGCCTATCCTTGCATTTGTTTCCATCTTTTGAAAAACAACTCGAATTTATGCTTTTTGTGATTTGCATGATTTTTTGTTTATGAGGAATTGAACCTTCATTATTTTGCTGCAACAGATGATGCGGGATGAGTTGCAAGATGGCGGAAGAGTTTATGTAGTATATCCTGTTATCGAGCAGTCTGAGCAATTACCACAGCTACGTGCTGCTTCGGCTGATTTCGATTCAATGTCCAGTAGATTTGCAGGCTACTGTTGTGGCTTACTACATGGAAAGATGAAAAGTAATGAGAAAGATGAAGCCTTGAGGCGATTTAGAACTGGAGAAACAAATATACTTCTTTCTACGCAAGTGATTGAAATTGGTGTCGACGTTCCAGATGCTTCTATGATGGTTGTCATGAATTCAGAGAGATTTGGTATGGCTCAACTGCACCAACTGAGAGGACGAGTTGGACGTGGAGGGAAGAAGTCGAAATGTATTTTGGTGTCATCTACAAACAGTAGCCTGAACCGTTTGAAGGTGCTGGAGAAATCAAAAGACGGATTTCAGCTCGCTAATATGGATCTCCTTTACCGAGGGCCTGGGGATTTGCTTGGCAAGAAACAGTCAGGACATCTTCCGGAATTTCCAATTGCAAGGTTAGAGATAGATGGCAGTATTTTGCAACAAGCACATCTTGCTGCTCTGGTAAGTTTTTTTCCATGAAATGTGTCGTTTGTTACTTGCATACAATGAGCTGGTAGTCTGAATTACATGAAACAGAACACAATCTTGATCCATAGGACCATAGTAATGAATTCTGATCCCATTGAGATTGTTTGTCTATTTGTTACAGAAAGTTTTGAGTGATTCTCATGATTTGGAGCGGTACCCGAGTCTTAAAGCTGAGCTAAGTATGAGACAACCGCTCTGTCTTCTCGGAGATTGAGAGAGTTGAAGACTTTTGCTTTGTGCATCTATCTAGGAAATGGTGATTTTGTCACTCCTTTTTTTCCCTTGGTTAGTGTGTTGTACATATATGAATCTGTTGTACGTGTATCATCATTATCGATACAGAGGGTGAAGGTTAGGATTGGCAATGAGCATTCTTCAACCACCTCCTAACTGCAGTTTGTAATTAACATCGTTTATTACTTTGCTACTTTGTACCCAATATAATGGTGGAACTTGAAACTTCAGACTTAGTAGTATATGTAATGTGAATTATCTGAATTTTCTCCTTAAATTTTTCTGGCATCTTACTTTTTTTTCTCCTTCATCTCAAATTTCTGCAATTTCATTATAATTTCTAGTCCATTTCATGACATTTACTATCAGAGTCGCCCGTTAGTAAGATTTGCATAAAATATACGATCAAAAACTACGAATGATTGGTTTGTTTGTCTTAATGGATGTTGGAACTCACAAAGCCGTGTTCCTAGCTTTTTAGGGAAAACTATAGATAAAAAAAAAAAAATTTTCTTGCGCGTCATAGTTATCTTCTGAAAGGGAGTCAGTTTCACTTTAGAATCTTTTTGTCAGAAGAATAACCAGTCCTCTTAGCATTGGGACAGTTTAGATTCACGTTCTGAAGCTCATCTTGGATGCTTTCTACACCCAATGGATCCGGCATAGAAAGCAACTCAAAGGAAATTTTTTGTGATTAAACCTTCAGAAGCCTCAATTCCTTTATAAACTAGAGACGGTACAACACAACTTTTTTCAACCACGCCTTCCTTTTGTACCTGCTCCTGCCCCTTAACCTGATTTTGGATCACTACCCGAGACGGCAGCTGTTCAAGCAAATCAATTTTACCAGAACCCTAGCAGTTGAAGGCCTACTAAGGTGCTCTGTAGCAGCATCAATTTTTAAGGGATTGCTAAAAGTAGAAACCAAAGAGAAAATAAAATCCGGATGTATCATTTGAATTGGAAGCCTAGGCAAACAAATCAAAACTGGTACAATTGAAGGTTCTGTATCAATATGATAATCAGGAGTCACTTTAAAATCCTCATTGATTCTCCATACACGTTCCAGATTTCTTTAGAGAATAATCACACATAATCCGCAGGCAGTTTAAACCGAAGAACAACATGCTTTTTATCCAAAAGACCTGCTACTACATTTCCCGTAAAATTCTGAACTGATAAGAATTTTCGAATCATTTCCATAGTCGGTTTTCTTTGAGAGAACTTACCGATTAGAGTATTCGTAAATCAAGCTGTGAGACTGTGAGAGAAGCCACAGTCGCTTTTGGGATGGTAATCGAAGGCAAACCATCTTAACTTGCAGATCATATTATTTGCCTAACCGTAAATCTTACAAAACTTCATTAGTACATCACATGAGATGTTAATACCTATTTTGAGATCAGGGACGGACCCAGCCCTTTAGACGGGGGGTGCACGGCCCCCACTGAAATCCGAAAATCGACGCGTTTTTATAGGTAAAAAATGTAAAAACACTATTTGATGCCCCACTCGCTTTCAAATTTGTTAGAGGTGCACTGAGATTTTTATGGGTCAAAGTCATTTGTTTGAGATGTAACATGATAGAATAAGACATAACACATTGATACAATTGATCATACATTGGGAATACCATTAATCACATGAGATACATAGACAGATATAGTATTATAACATTAAACACAATTTCTCCACAAAAAAATATACACGATTGTGTTGAAATCGAAAATTCAACCTTAACCTTTCGTGAAATATATTATTCATTATTTCCCTCCTTCATTGTTGTTAGCTCTGATAATAGGCATGTTATATAAATCAAGAGTGAGTTGTTTTATTACATAGGTTTGGAAGCATTTTTGTGGTTAATCTTAAAATATTTGTTTCGCTAAAACCCCAATTTTACAACATTTTCCATTTTGTAATTGGTTGATTAATTAGTGAGCTTTTGATTCTTAAATTTTAGATTTGATGCTAATAGTAGGTAATTAAATAATATGCGAATATTATACTTGGCTATAGAGCTTGGCTTAAGAAGTGAATATCTAAGTGATAAGAAGATTTTCTTACACCGAAGTATATGTTTGAGTTTGCATACATGATTTAAATTGCTTAATAGGTGCTTAAAATACTAAGTTTATTGTTGAAAATAGTTTGAAAATAATTTATTCAGTTTAACTTGATGTATGCCAAAAAGGGTGCTAAAATATATATGTATTCTTATATAGTTGTAGAGATGTACTAAAAAAATCACATGTGTTTGTTGAAATGTCACACGTATGTTTGTTTCAGTTTGATTAATATGAAATGTAAAGAACAGCCATTGAAGGGAAGAAAAGCAAGCTTGAAGAAGAAGTTGATGTATTCTCAATGTACCAAATTCACAGCATACATACAGATAATATAATCTAGTAGGTAGATTCTGTTTACACACATCCCAAGGACTAACAAACTAGTACACTTACAATAAAGAGACTAATCTACCCCTTATCCATTATTACTACTAATACCCTTAACATTTTCACCCCCTCTCAAACTAACATGTGGTTCAACTACATTTAGTTTGTCCCTGAATCTGCAGAAAGTTGTAATAGGTAAGGGTTTAGTAAACACATCTGCAATCTGAGCTGTTGATGGTATATAACAAACTTTTAACTTCTTCTCAAGAACCAGATTCCTGATGTAGTGAACATCCACTTCAATGTGCTTAGTCCTAGCATGGTAAACTGGATTTTGAGCTAGGGTAGTTGCTCCAGTATTATCACACCACAATGTAGGAATAGCAGGTAATTCAAACTTGATCTCACCCAGCATTTGCGGAATCCACTGAATCTTTGAACCTAGGTTGGATAGTGCTCTATATTCTGACTCACAGCTTGATTTTGCCACCACCGACTGCTTTTTGGAGCTCCATGTAATTAAGGATTTGCCTAAATAGACACAGTACCCCCATGTAGACTTCCTATTTGCAGGGCAAGCAGCCCAGTTTGCATCTGTAAACCCCTGCAACTCCAGATTCTTGCTGGGAATGAAATACAGGCCTTGCCTTAATGTGCCTTGCACAAATCTGAGAAGCCTCTTTAATGCCTGCCAGTGTTCAGTGTAAGGTTCCTGTATGAACTGACTCAAAGTGTTAACAGCATAAGCAATATCAGGTCTAGTCAGAGTCAGGTATTGCAGTGCTCTTATAGCACTTCTATATATTCCTGGATTAACCAAAGGCTAACCTTGTTTAGGAACAAGATGCTTCCCAGCAACCATAGGGGTAGGACAAGGTTTCAGATACTCTAAATTTAACCTTTTCAGCAACTGGGATGCATAGTAGGTTTGAGTTAATTAAGTACAGACCCGTGTCATCTCTTGTGACTTGCATCCCCAGAAAATGTGAGACTTGTCCCAGGTCTTTAAGAGCAAACTTAGAATCCAGAAGTTTGATAAATTTCTGTATCAGGTTTGTGGAATTACCTGTAAGAAGGATATCTTCTACATAAACAAGAACAAACATGATTTTGCCATCAAATCTGAACACAAACAAAGAAGTATCACACACAGATTGTGTGAATCCCCAACTCAGCAACTGAGTTCTTAGAGCATCAAACCAGGCCCTAGGGGCCTGTTTCAAACCATACAAAGCCTTATTTAGCTTGCACACCAAATGAGGTTTTCTAGCCTCTATAAATCCTTCAGGTTGTTTCATATACACAGGTTCATTCAGGGGTCCATTGAGGAAAGCATTGTTTATGTCAATTTGATTTATAAGCCAGTTCATGGACACTGCCAATGTCAGCATGATTCTGATGGTTGAGGATTTGGCAACAGGACTGAAAGTTTCATTATAATCTATCCCATAATTCTGACTATATTCCTTAGCCACCAATCTTGCTTTATGTTTTAAGATGGTACCATCAGGTTTGAGTTTAAGTTTGAAGATCCATCTATTGCCAACCACACTTTGACCTGGTGGTAAGCAAACTAAGTCCCATGTCTTGTTATGTAACAAGGCCCTGTATTCTTGGAGCATAGCTTCTTTCCATTCTGAACTCTGCATAGCCTCATTCACACTATTTGGCTCAACAGGAAAGGAGTGAGTACTTGCAATAGCAGCAGAGTAGACTTTAGGTTTATAAATGCCACTCTTGGATCTAGTTTGCATAGGATGAGAAGTATGATGAACAACTGGTGGTGCAGTACTAGGTGGTGAAGGACTAGACGAGGCACTACTCAAGGTGTTTGATGAAGATGCACTTTCAGTATTTGGTGGAGATGCATTATCAGTGTTTTGTCTCAGTGATAAATTATGCACAGGACTATGAGTAGGTGGCTGTGGGGATGTGTACACTGAAGTATAATCAGTACCAATAGCAGGTGAGTATTGACAACTTGGACTTCCTGATCAGTGACAGGTGTAGCAGCAACAATGTCTTCCTCAGGCAATCTGCTCAGGATGTCTGTAGTACCCCCCCTCTTGCTGAGATATTGCTAAGGTAAAAGAGGAAGAAGGGAGAGAAGGATCAACTAGAACCTGTGTGGATGGACCCTGAGTAAATTAAGCCATGCTCAAAGGGAAAAAAAGTTTCATCAAACAAAACATTGTTGGATACGTAAACCCTACCAGTATCATCCAGATATATATATCCTTTATTAGAAGGACTGAGACCAAGATTCACACATCTTTTAGTGTGAAATTGAAATTTATGGGACTGATATGGTCTAAGGTTGGGATAAACAGCACAACCAAACACTATGAAGTTAGTATAGGTAGGTTTAACATGAAGAAGACATTCTACATGAGATTTATGTTGTAGAACAGGTGTAGGAAGACTATTGATAAGTTGGACACTGGCCTGAAAACTGTACCACCAATACCTTAAGGGCATGCTGGCTTGAGCCAGGAGAGTCAATCCTGTCTCAACAATATGTCTGTGTTTCCTCTCTGCCCTACCATGCATGTTGAGCATGATCATGGGGGAAAGGGTGTCTAAAACTTATTCCTTCAGCATCAAGATAGGTCTGAAGAATTCTATACTCACCTCCCCAGTCTGATTGTAGACACTTAATCTTAGTTGAAAACTGAGTTTCAACAAGAGCCCTAAATTTCTGAAAAGCATTAAAATTATCTGACTTAGACTTTAATGGATAAATCCATGTAAACCTAGAATGATCATCTATAAAGTGCACATAATAGGAGTACCCTTCTACAGACTTAACAGGTGCAGGCCCCCATAAATCAGTGTGAACAAGATCAAATTTGGCTTTAGCATGAGAAGTGGACACAGGATGGAACAAATTATGACTTTTCCCAAACTGACAGGATTCACAGAAAGACAAATTACCAGAGGGTTTAACATTACAACCATTCAAAATAAAAGTCAGAATTTGACTGGAAGGATGGCCCAATCTCCTGTGCCAGGCATCAGGATTCACATCAGACTTATTACAACTCATAGGATGCTTAGAAGCATGAAAACAGACAGCCAAAGATTTGGAGTGAAGGGAGTTCAGTTGGCAATCTTCAAGAGGCATTGCTATCTTGTACAGACCATCCTGCAACTGACCCCTGAGAAGCATTGTCCCTGTGGCTTTGTCCTTTACAACACAAGACAGGCCATCAAACTCAACAAAAATAGGATTATCTGAAATTAATTTAGAGATGCTCAAAAGAATTTTGGTAATTTGTGGTACATGAAGGATATTATTCAAATGCAAGTGTCTATGTGGAGTGTGCAGCACAGCGTGACCAATGCTAGCTATTGCAAGACTTTCACCATTTCCTACAACAAGAGCTTCTTTACCATTATATCTACTGTCAATACTCATATTACCTGCTTCTGAAGTTACATGGTTGGTAGCACCACTATCCATGTACCAAGAATGATCTGAAACAGTGTTAGGGGTAGCAACAAAAGCTGATATCTGTTTGGGACTTCCAGTTTGAGCATTGTTGTTAGTAGGTCCCTAAAAATCATGCTCGAACCTATGCCAGCAATAACAACAGTATGCCCAGTTTTGCCACACAACTGACATGTAGGCCTGTTGCCACTAGCATTTCTACCACCAGACCTGCCTCCCCTGTTGCTTCTTCCACCTCTAGATCCTCCTCTACCTCTATAGTTATTCTGACCATTGTTGGAATTTGGCCTGGCATTATACCTGTTTCCTGAACCAACACCCTGTGAGTAAGAAGCCAGATTTGCTGTGGGATGTGTTTGATTGCCTATAGCAGTAACATGGGGATTGAATCTAACTAAGAGTCTTTCATGTGTCAAAAGATGAGATTGAACTTCAAGCCAAGTAAGGGATCCTACCCTAGAGGTGATGTTTACTATCACTGCCTCATAATCCTTGTCCAGACCTCCTAAAACAGTCAAGATTAATTCAGACTTAGACATGGGGTATCCAGCAGCAGTTAGGCTGTCACTGTAAGACTTCATCTGAGCAAGATAATCACTCATCGATTTTGAACCTTTTTCAGCTCTAGTTAAAGCACTTTTAAACTCAAGCATCCTAGCTTCCGACTGACTATTGAACAAAACTTCCAAGGTAGACCAGATTTCATGAGAGGTAGAACATCCCATTACTTCAATCAGTGCTTCCTCTGTCATAGAGCTGAGTAGCCATCCCGTCAAAAGTTGATCAGCAGTGTTCCATTCTTCTAGAGCCGGATTTGGCAACGCACTGAACCTACCAAGATCTAGAGGTCTGGATCTGGTTCCAAGAAGGAGATCTTCCATCTTATGTCCTCTAACAATGGGTAAGATAGTGTATTTCCACAGCAGATAATTGTCTCTCTTCAGTTTCACAGTGCATGTCTGACTGAGATGACCTTGAAAGGGTGAGCTTGCCTGCATGTAAGACCCAGGAGATGGTGACCTGAACGGTGAAGACATCATCGGAAAAGACGGTGGAAGAATAGAACTGCTGATTTGAGTGAATGGCATCCCACCAGAAAACTCTGGTGGTGGATAGAGAAATACAGGATAAGGCAGAGATCCAAAAAGAGCTTGATGTTGAACATTAGCAGCTGTTGATGCTATTCCAGCTCCAATGGATGCCGGAGAGCCGATTGTCTTTGAGATTGTAGCAGCTACAGTGGTGACTGGTGGAGCAACAGTAGTGACCGGTGGCACAATGGTCCCAGAATTTGCAACACTCATGACGTCGATCGAGATGCTCCGATACCAATTTTGATTAATATGAAATGTAAAGAACAGCCATTGAAGGCAATAAAAGCATGCTTGAAGAAGAAGATGATGTATTCTCAATGTACCAAATTCACAGCATACATACAGATAATATAATCTAGTAGGTAGATTCTGTTTACACACATCCCAAGGACTAACAAACTAGTACACATATAATATAGAGACTAATCTACCCATTATCCATTATTACTACTAATACCCTTAACATTTTCAGTTTCTAAAAAAAAAAAGACTAAGTTAGTATTGCTAAAAAAATGGTTTGATTCATTGCTTCCAACCAATAGACCGAATGTGTTACATAAGACATAACAGTTTTTAGTTACTAATTGTTAGATATTTTTTCATAAATAAATATTTTAATTGTTGTTTGCTTACGGGTTGCCGTACAGGTAAATATTGCCGCAACGAAACGGGGTTCGACCAGAACGAAAGCTAAACAGATTCATGCATCAGATTCATGCTAAGGGTCATCTCAGCGCCAACTCGTGGGGGCTCAAGGGCAACGCTCCCGAAAGCTAAACAGATCCATGCATCATTTCATGAACGAAATCATGCATCAGTTCGAATTCATGCATATGTTCAGATTAATGAACATGCGAAGAGATACACCTCATGAATCCATGAATTACAGTGTTTGGCCGAACTGATATGACCCCTACTCTTTCGTGTAGGGGTACCTCATTTCGTGTATGGGGTACCTTCGGCCTATAAAAGACACATGAATGCAAACGAAATCATTCTAAAGTGTTACAAAATCATCAGAACAAGTTTACGAGTGTCCACGGGTTAGATTCAAAGAAGTCACTGTTTGAATCAAACACCTCCATTATATCCTGAGAGAGATTTTCGTCTGATCCCTAAGTGACAATTGCGTGCGACAAAATCTTTAAAGACAACGCTTATGCATGCCGTGGAGTTTGTTCATATTCTGTCAAATTCCTAAGTATCAATTTTTTCCAACACTAATGGCCATAGGCGTTGTGTACAAGCACAATTGTTATAAGGCGGATGTGTCAGCATAGAGCACATGTAGATGTCTAAAGGTAGAGGTGTTGTACGAGGCATATAATGATTATAAGAAGGATGTGCCGAACATGTCACGGCGGTTACAAATTGTCTATAACCCGAGTTCGTATGTATATATATATATATATATATATATATATATATATATGTGTGTGTGTTCTTCTTAGATCTAGCTTATGATTCTTCAAGTATTCTTCTCTTTTTAGCTTTTAAAGTCTAATGTTTGAGATATAGAATCAGAAATATTTTCATTGGTTTCTTCTTTTTCGCTTTCAAAGCTTTCGTTGTTGCTTGATCTATTGTTTCTTCACGTGAACAGGGTCAAACAACTGAATGAAAAGTCAACGATATTTAATCTCATCTTTATTACGGTCGTAAAACATTATTACCACTCATACTGTTTCATTACAAAAGTGGATTACATGTGTCGGTTTTCCGTTGGTTCAAAAATCTACTTTATTGAGAATTTCAAGAGGTACAAGTTAGGGCTGGTATCAGGTCGGGACCCATTTCGTAACCCTCCTATCGAATGCACGACCTGATAAGATTAGGGAATTCCCCAACCATGATGTCATCATTAGTTGAAATCTTCCTAGTCACTCCTGCAAGATGTCATTTTTACACATAAAAAATTGATTATTATATTTTAAAAAAACAATTACACACATACTTATTCACACAAGGTCAGCTATATGAAATGCTCGCCTCTATCGTACAATTTATGCGAATGAATGTCAAACGATATAACAATAATATGAATTTAGAGACTCAAAACTAACTAGCCACATATGCATATGTTTTTGAAGCTCACCCTTTTCAAAATGTTAATAGCTTTAAAGAAGAATATTTATGTAAAGAGTATATATGTTACAAGATTACATAAACAAATCATGAAAAAACATGACAAGAATTTTTTTACCTTTTTAACATAATTACAACAACTCAACAATACAAGCACTTCATCTTCCATCCATGTTGGTACCTCAACAAAAAACTAAATAAACATATAAAAAAGGAATTGAACCAGAAGTTAATTCAATAACAACAAGACATACAACCTTTACCTATAAAAAAATGACATAGAAAAGGTTCAAACACTAAATAAAAAACGAAAACATGCAAGTTTTGTTGAGGCTTACCTATGAGCATTTCTTCACATTCCTTATAAAAGTCGAGTTCATCTTTCTCGGTTCCTTGTATAAGTTAAAATTTTCCACTCTAAGCCAATCCTTAGTACACACAAGGGCCTCAACCATTTCGGGATGAAATGATGCCTGAAATGGATCCACAATCCTCCTCCCAGGGCTAAGAGCATTCTCTTTTGCAACTGTTCATGAAGGGATCGCAAGAATATCCTTTGCAACCTTTGAGAGAACTAGAAATGTTGTTGTATTCCCTTTGCACCACTCTTAGATAACAAAGTTTAATTTGGGCTCCATTTCACATAAGGATAAAACAAGTACTTGTCCACTTCAAAGGTCAATTCCGCTTGATTTTCAGTTTTTCTTAATTGAGACATTTTTAAATGATAGTTTAGTTTTACAAGATCGTCCTGATTCATTTCCATCAACTCTTTGTCTACATCGCCGTCATTAACCCCATTTAATGGCTCCTAAGAAAAACTCCCTTTATATGCATGATGCAACTCTCACAGACAATGTTTTAGACCCTTGAGAAATGGTTGTATTCTAGCACCATCATAATTCAAATCCACCAAAATGGATCCCAATCGTTTGAAGATTATAATGAGGATCTCGAATGTTACAAATGAATATAAGCTTGTTCACTTTCTTAGGGTCAACAAAGAGACCTAAGAACTTAAAGAGCAGATTGCACCGATGATTAGAAAGTTTGTCAGATTCAAGAAGAAGCAATACAGAGGTAGCTTTTCATAAAATCATATGTCTTCTTCATCCAGAAAAAAATCAGGAAAAGAGATGAAGAAGTCCGCTGCTTGAATTACAAGAGAAAGAGACATTACAAAATAGATTGTCCAGAAGAGAAGAAAGAAAAAGATGAAGAGAAGAGGAGGCACAAATCGACTGACCAAAAGAGGCACTCATCTGATAAGAGAAAGAGCATGAGAGCACTAAAGGTTCAAACAAGTAGTGATGGCGACAATAGCTTAGCAGAGTCATCTAACAATGACTCAGCTGATAGTGGAAGCTCATCCAGCTCAGAGGATGAAAAAGCCTGCCTATATATGATGGCAAAAGAAGTAGAAGAAACATAGGTACTATCATCCTCATCTAAGGCATCTATTTCTGATATTGCACAATCTTCTATTTCTCCACTTGAATCTGCAAATCTGATTCAAAACCTCATGAGTAAGTGTTGGAAATAAAATTTATGTTTTGATAATGATTCATCACGTACATAGAAAGTTCATTTATAACCCATGATGATGGAATCATTACTAACTGTTATAGTGCATAATGAAAGAAGAAGCAAGAAATGGTCTAGAGAAAAATGTATAGGATCTATCTAGAGTCTGAGCTTTGTATATGTTGTTTCAGACAAGCATTGTAATAGATAGGAACTAGGCAAACAGCTGAGTCATAGCAAGCAAACTGAGGATACATCAGAGAAGTGAAGGCGAAGAATTGAGGTGTGAGACTCGATTAGTGAAGAAATCAAGAACGAGTGTGACAGACTCGATTAGTGAAGACCAAGAAGCGAGGTGGCAAACTCGATTAGAAGTCGATTATGTCGTGACTATAAGTCGGGAATCGAGCAAGTCTGTGGTGACCAAATCGAACTATAGATCATGTAAAGTGAATATTCTTAAGGACAAAGATTATCGTTACCGAGGAAATGAAGAAGGTTGAATGGTGTACTCGACTTAGCCAATTGAAGTCGGATGTCAAGTATCTGAGGTACTCGATTTTGAATAAGAGTAGAAAAGCGAGTTAAGGCCTTGTCAAGAAAGAACTGAGAATCTGGAAAAGCCGAAAACTGAAAAAGTACAGATCAAGAAAGCAACATAGAGACCGTACATATGAACGTTGGCTAAACGACAAAAATAACGGCTATAAGGCATATTTGACCGTTACATTACCCCTATAAATACACAGGGAGGAGTGTTTGAAAAGGGCAGAGCTTGGACAAGCTTAAAAAGCATATATCTAGAATCCAGATCAAGAGGAAAGAGATCCAGATCCAGAAAATCAGAATCTATAACTACAAAGAGGGAAGCCAACGAAGTTGTCTTGAAGATTACAGAGAAAGATCTAGTAACCCGTTAAGGGGGAAGCAGGCATCTTGGAGCTACAACGCCATATCCAGAAGAATCGGACAGCTCACTAAATTAATCTTTTGATTGATTTTAAACCTAACCTTTGTGTGACAAAGGGTTGGCTGTGTATTGTTTGAGGAGAGCAACTCCACCTTTCCTCATACGGTTGCAACTTGGTTGCCACAGCTGTTGGTGCAGTCTGCGGACTGTTTTTGTGTTTGTGGTGAGCTGGTGAATGAGTAATTCCACCTCCGAAGGATCAGTGTGCAGCGTGAAGGGAGCAATCTCACCTTTTTTCATTCTGTGTAGACAGTGAAACTAGGGTGTCGTGAAGGACTGTCATTAGGTTAGGATTTTGTAAAAGTTATCTCAAGATTCTAGTGATACCTCCAACACCACAGGAGAAGGGGAGACGTACATGATTACACCACCCGGAAATTCCATAAACAAACACCGTGTTGATTTACTTTACGCATTTATATTTGTGCTGTGATTGTTCTACTTATTGTATTATCATTTCATCACAACACTCAGCAAACATCAGACAGTTAGTCAGCACAAAACTGATACATAGGAGATTAGGATCTTTATTGACACATCTATTGAACAAAAGGCTTGATCTTATCCGCTGCAAGTTAGTTCAGTTCTAGCACTAGCTAAGCTGAATTAGCTGACTCCAATACATGGTTTAAGGGTAGGAATAGAACTGAGCTGGGTCATATTGAACTTCAGTTTGCTAGTTTAGTTTGAGTTTCAGAGAAACTCAGTTCCTGGGGTGCAAATTAGTTTTTGAGTACAATTTTATTCACCCCCCCTCTAAACTTGTGTTAGCCTTTCCAATGGACCAACAGTAAGTTTGAAGAAATTCAAATGAATCATGAAGTCCTTGAAAAGAAATGTAATAATCTAATAAAGGAAAATAAAATATTATGAAAAGAACCGGATAAGCTGAAAATTAACTCAGCTGATAAAGAAGATCAATCAGCTGATCGACAAAGATCAGAAAAGAAGTCATCTGATGTTGACAGACCAGCTGAGGGAGCATCTACATCGGCTGAGAAGACTCCAGCTGAGACTGGTTCAATATCAGCTTACAAACCCCAAAAAGGATTGGTTCCAGATTTTGTCTTGGCTATGACAGTCAAGATGAGAGAAGACATAATAGTCAGCATAGATCTGAACCAAAGACCAAAGCTGGTCTCTGATTCAGAAAAAGACAGAATATTAATTCTAATACTCATCTAACATCAACAAAGCCACAGACCAATGCAGTAAAATATAATGTTAGATCATCATATATCCAGCCTATTAAAGGCAAGGCTATACTAAAAGGTAAAGAAAGACTTTATCCTTCAGAAGATGATTGGAATGTTTCACCACCAGCTTACAGAAAGAGACCAGCTCACTGGCAATCATCCGGATTCAAGAAAAACCAGCATAAACCTGGCCCTGAATACGGATGACGATTTGAGAGCAGGCCACCTCCTATTTAATGCAGAGTGCAACAAGATGCTAAAAATCCAAAATGCAAGAAAGTTTATTAGAATACTTTTAATCAAACTGTTAGAAGCTATTCTACCACGCCTATACCTACGAGGTTGATGATTCCAACCATCCAAGAAGAAGATCCTTTGTATATACACTTGGGGTAGGTGGAATGACTGCTAACAAGCATGAACCAAACAATGTTGGGTACCTAAAAATGCTTAATTTGTTTTGCAGGATGTCTGATACATTGACAATGGATGTTCCGGACACATGATTGGAAGAAAGCACTGGTTGACTGACTTCAAAAAATTTGATGGACCTAAAGTCACATTTGGAGGCAAAGAGAAACCTAGAAAGACTAAGGGTAAGGCACACTGTTAAAGATCAACTAGAAGATTCAGAATGTAGCATACGTCAAAGGATTCAAATGCAACCTATTAAGCATTAGCCAATTTTGTGACAAGGGGTACAATGTGCATTTCAGCAAAGAAGGATTCAAGGTGATCCAGAAGCTAACAAACACTATTGTACTACCAGGAAAAAGAGAGGAAAACATGTATGTAATGGATTGGAGCACAACCAAGGCAGAAACCTGTCTGCTGGTGAAGAACAAGCAATCACCAAGCTGGATATGGCACATGAGACTCAATCATCTGAACTTCAAATCCATCAACAAGCTTGCAAAGAGAAAACTGGTGGAAGGCTTACCAGTTATAACTTTCAAAAAAGAAAGCTTATGTGATGCATGCTAGAAAGGAAAGCAAATTAAAAGCTCTTTCGAATCCGAGCCACATCAGTCAACAACAAGAGTATTACAACTTCTATATATGGATCTTTTGAACCAGTCACACCAGTCAGTGTAAGTGGAAAGAAGTACAACTTAGTAGTGGTTGATGACTTCTCCAAATACACTTGTACTGTGTTTATGAACAAAAAGAAGGAAACACTCAAGAAGCTTCCAGATCTTATCAAAAGACTACAAAATGAGAAGGATCTAAAGATTTTCAAAATTAGACCAGATAGAGGAACAAAGTTCCTAAATCAAGTAATTAGATGTTATTGTGAAGAAAATAGAGTAATGCATCAACTATCTACAGCAAGAACTCCACAGCAAATAGAGTAGCGGAGAGGAGAAACAGAACACTCAAGGATACTGTCAGATCAATGATTGAAAAAGTAGGCCTACCAAATAAATTTTGGGCTGAAGCAGCTAACACATCATGTTACGCACAAAACATGTCAATCATCAATAGGTATCATGGCGAGATACCATATGAGCTATGGAATAGAAGAGGACCAAATATATCACATTTAAACATGTCTGGAGCCAAGTGTTTTGTTCTCAACAGAAACCAGCTAAGTGCTATTGATGAAAAAGCTGATGAAGGCATATTAATGGAATATTCAGACCCCAGTAAAGCCTTCAAAATCCTGAACAAGAGACATTGGTGATTGAAGAATCCATCCATGCAGTGTTTGACGAACCAAACACCAGTTATGAAGATATATCCATCCCAGAAGATGAATAGACAAGAAAACAAGAACCTGGACCATCTTATATAGAAGTAGAAATACAAACTGCTGTACTGGATAACTCAGCTGAAGAACAAGAAGATGCACCAACTGATACACCTGTAGAGACACCTTCACAACCACAACTTCAACCTGATGTCAAATTGGATATGTAAACACATGTGTCAGAACCAGAAGCCAACTGGAAAGCATGTTAACTTTTTTTTCTGTCACAGGTTGAACCAAAGACTATAGATGATGCAATCCAAGCTGCAGATTGTACTACAACTATGAAAGAAGAACTCAATAAGTTTGAAAGGAATCAAGTTTGGGAAATTATGGAATGGCCAGACCATGCTAACATCATTGGCACAAAATGGGTATTCAGAAACAAGATGGATGAGCAAGGAGAAATAGTCGGAAACAAGGCCAGACTAGTGGCAAACGGATACTCATAAGCTGAAGGCATAGATTATGATGAGACCTTTGCACCAGTATCCAGATTGGAGGCAATCAGATTTTTCTTGGCATATGCAGCATACAAGAACTTCAAAGTCTACCAAATAGATGTAAAAAGTGCATTCCTAAATGGAATACTTGAAAAAGAAGTCTATGTGGAGCAACCACCTAGATTTCAGATTAAAGGCAAAAAAGGCAAGATGTTTAAACTGAAAAAAACATTACATGGACTCAAACAGGCACCCAGATCCTGGTTTGAGACATTATCACTGTTTCTCATCAACAATAGATTCAGCAAAGGAACCCTTGACAAGACCCTATTCAAGATTGAAGATGGATCCAGCACACTACTTGTCCAAATATATGTGGATGATATCATATTTGGATCAGAATATAAAAAGTTGCGTGAAATGTTTAGCAGCTTAATTAAGAGAAAATTCCAGATAAGTATGATGGGTGGGTGAAAACTATTTTCTTGGACTACCAGTAAAGCAAATGAAGGATGGCATATTCATTAATCAATCAAAATATACCAAGGATTTGATAATAAAGTATGGCATGGATACCAGTGGAGTATCAAAGACACCAATGTGTGCAAAAGTCATTTTTGGAAAAGATGAACATGGAAAAGATGTTGATCAGAATATTTACAGGGGAATTATTGGTTCACTACTATACCTGATAACAAGCAGGCCATACATTGCATTTGCGGTAGTTGTATGTGCAAGAATCCAAGCACAACCAAAGGAATCACGGTTACTAGCAGCTAAGAGGATTATCAAATATCTGAAGCAAACAATAAATGTAGGGATTTGGTATTCAAGAGATGGTGGATTCAAGTTCATATCTTACTCTGATTTAGAATATGCTGGATGCAAAGTAGACAGAAAATGCACTTCTGGAACTTATCAAATGCTAGACAGCAGACTAGTATCATGGTTTAACAAGAAACAAAACTCCATATCAACTTCAACAGCTGAGGCAGAGTATATCGTAGCAAGAAGTTGTTGTGCACAAGTATTGTGGGTTAGACAACATCTAAGGGACTATGGAGTAGAAGAGAAGAAAACACAAGTGCTATATCAAACATAGAAAATCCAGTATTGTACTCTAATACTAAACATATAGATGTGAGACATCACTTCATCATAGATCATGTGGGAAAAAAGATATGTGATCTTAAAATATATATCAATTGAGAATCAACAAGCAGATATATTCACAAATCCACACAGTCATGAAAGATTTTGCAAATTGATGATTGTACTGGGGATGATTGAACTGGACTGAGCCACATCAGCACTCTAAATGAACCAGCTGAGTGATTTCACCCACAGGGTTGACTTTTGCCATTTTGGGTTAGCTCACTTGGCAGGAGAACCCATGGATCAACTGAAGTAACTTAACTGATTGTTGGGAACATCAACTTTGATGATTCGACAAGTAGCTCAGTAAAAGAGATCAACATAGTTTCTGTCAGCTGACCAACTCATTGCGAAACTCAGCTAACTAGCACATCAGCTGAATGACAGATCAGCAGATCACTACAGCAGCTGATGGGTCAGCAAAAGAAGTGTGAACAAGATATATAATTTACCCATGGGGAAAATCAGAGGAATATTAGAGCATTTATTATGGTTGACTTTACAGGTGGATTTCATTTTAATCAGCCACAAAGATTAAATTAAGAGATCAATTAAAGATAGTGGAAGGAAGGCAACGCCTTGAATCTCGGTAAATCAATTATTACACCCCCACTAATACTCTTTTACCGTGTCATTATATACATGGAATCGCGCATAATCTTTTGACAGTTATGGCTAGCCACCAATTCAAAATCAACCATCTGTACCCTTTCACACATTCCAAGAATCTATATAAACAACACTTAAACGTTTCTAAAGCCCTACGCTTCCATATTTCTCTAGCTAAATAAAACCCATAAATTTCACACTTTTCTCCCAAACACTTCCAATCCTTCTCCAATGGCTTCATCTTCTACAACCGCCATTTCTGCAACACAATATGAAAAGACCATCGTTACAGGCTCATTCTTCAGAAATTTGGAATATATGAAATTGTCCAAAGGAGATGCACAAGCACAAAGGCTGGGCGATGGTTTCACACATCTAGGGTTGATGACATTTCTCAATCACCCAATGAAAGCAATTTGCTACGATAATCAAATCTCGTTCTGGAAAAATGTTGTATTTGTGGATGGGACCGTTACTGAAGATGGTCAGTTAGCAGAAGACATAATAACCACCAAAGTGAATGGGGTGGACTTTGTGATTACCCCCGATCTGCTTCACCAACATCTGAAACTTCCGTTCACAGGCCCAACAAAGGTAGATGATGTAGTTATTGTTGAAGAATCTTTCTAGATGGAGATTTCCATTGATGCAACCCCAGACTATAAGAAGCTTAATTTCCTGAGGACTGCCCTGAAGAAACCTTTTGAGGAATTTAGCTTACTGATTGTCAAATGCATAGAAGGAAAACTTGGGTCTATGAACGCAATGACTAAAGTCAGAACCAAATTAATGGCCATTATATATGAAGGCTTGGAGTTTGACTAGGCAACATATCTGCTCACAAGATTGAAGAAATAGATTCAAGGTGAAATTGATGCAGGGAAGAAAGCAGCTGAAATGAAAAAGGTCAAAATAGGTACTTTCTGGGTGAAGAAGTCCTATAGGATTCCCTTTCACTATTTACATGAACAGTTGAAGGTTGCACCCATTCACCTGCACACCCCTGCACCAAGAAAATGTGATGTTCACATATGTCAAAAAGGGCAAGAAAACTCATAAAAGAAAGCAAACATATCCTACTGCCACTGAGCAGAGGAAGAAGAGGAGAGCAGATGCCAATGCTGAGGTAATGGAAGAAATGGATAAAGAATCATCAAATTTTGAGCATGAAGCTGATGTGGAGACATGAAGAAATGCAGATGAGATTTTAGAGGAAGTTGTTGAAGAAATCCCTGAGAGGGATATTGATGATATGGGGATTATCTACACTGGAAATTGGGAGATTCCCAAATCCAATTCACCAGTAGAGATAAGATGCTTGGAGAAGAGGAATGGTTCTTTTCATTTCTGGGAGTCACTACCTTAGTAGGTCTCATGGATGACAGACTACTCTAGGACATAATTGCTGATGCCAAGGCAAGATTGGTAGAATTTGTAGATAAAGATGATGGTGGTGATGATGAAGGTGGTCATGATGATGATGACCAGGGTGATGGAGATGAGGGTGGCAATGGTGGATAAGCAAACCCACCACCAGATGCCATAAATGATGATAATCTGACTCTTTTTGAGTCGGTTCAGCAAACAGCAGTAGCAATGGCTCAACTGAGGGTAGTCAACCAGCTGGAGTCAGTGCATCTCTCTCCATTCCATCTGAAGAAAATCAACAACACCAGCAGAAGATACCACTCACACCCCAGCTGATGTTACTAAAAAGGCAGCTGATCCTACACCAGCTCAACACTCTAGATCAGCAGCAGTAGAGGTGTCCACACTAGCGAAAAACATTCTCAATACACATCAAGAGGGAATGGTGGACAACCCAGCGCAAGCCTACTCTACCACTTTAGTCATTATGGAAGTGGTAGATGACACAAACATTGGCCAGGAAGGTGATGTGACTCAGCCAAGGCAATCATCTGAGGTAACAAACTTGGAATAACTAGCACCGGTACCCCCTGCACTGCCTCAACATGTACTAGTTTAGCAAACTCAAGCACCAACAGCTAATGCACAGATCGTAGCCGGTATCTCAGATAAGTCTTTTCAATCAGCTGTGGACTCTTTGCTTGAGAAGATGGAGAAGCAAGCTTTGTGTCTGAGAAACTTATCAGCTGCAATGAAGGGTGAAAATAATACAATGCAAAATCGATTTGATGTAGTGTATGAGTACATTCAGATGCAAAACGATGTGGTCAAACATCATACTAACCTCATTGTCCAGATGAATACGCATTTGACAAATAGATCAAGAGGGTTGAAGCATCACATATCAATTGAAATGCTTGGTCTATTAGGAGCTGTTGGACAGAAGCTAGCTAAGTCCACGTGCAGGGTGAATGAACATGATGCAAGGTGAATGAACATGATGCTGAGACTACCGACATCATACTCTTGCAACTCCCCAGAAATGATGCTGAAGCAAGTGGTGATAAACCCGAAAGCTCCATTTTCCAAATTTATCTAAAGCAGAAAGACTTAGGCAAATAGACAATCAGATTAGAAATAGAGTAGCAATTGAAGAAAGTGTAAGGAAAATACAAGAAGAAAGGGAAAGGGGAAGAGATGCAAGATGCAAAGACCCTATTGATGATGGTTAAAATAGTCTATCCGTCGGCATCAATATTCTATCCATTATGAGCTAAAAATAGTTGTTTCGACCAATAAAAGTGAACCATTTACGTTGAATATCATATGTCGGGTTCGTGAGTCGAGAAATCTGCACTTAGCGTTTATTTTCCCTGTTTCGATATTATTTCGTGCATTTTTTTTGATGATTTTCAGGATATAGAACGATGGACGAATCTGGAGTGGACTGGACGAAAAGAATGGGCCTAGGGTATTCTAGGATCATCCAAGCTAAGTCGGTGGAAGAAATAAAAGACAAGAATGCCCTCGGTAACTCGAGGGGTGGTGTCGACATACCGAGGGTCCAGAATCTTCCGAAACACATTTTCTTGGACGAGGGGTAGAACTAGATGTTCCTATGTCGGTTTAGATAGCTATAAATAACAGGCTTCGCCTAAGAACACAATGTACTCAAATTATTCAAGGAAATTATGCAATAAAAGTTCTAAGTTCTTTATTTTATTTATTTTATGAGTTCTGGTCGGAGAGACGACGGAGTCGCCGCCTAGGGAGAGATCCGAAGGATACGCTCGTCTTCGAGGGTATGATTTTCTATCTTTTCCAAGATGTAGATCTATCGTTGTTCTATTCGACTAGTATGGTTTAATTGCTTATTTAGTTTAATTATGTAGTAGTTAGCTTATTTTACCCCATGTGTTATAGATCTGAATCGTTGGTGAAGAAATCATGAAATAGTAGTTGTTTTCTTCAGATCTGCGACGGTCTATATCGCTAGATCTGGATACATAGTAAATTACTAATTCATGATAATCGGCGCCAGCTACGTTGATCGATAGATTTAATCTACATGTTTTTAGCCTGATCAACTATTTGCATGTTATCGTAAATTAACATGAAGGACCGAAAGTGAAGTATTAATTAGGACATTATCTAGAATGGACCCTAGGAACGTGCTAGTCAGTGTCGACAGCTGTCTAGTTGGGTTTGCGGTATGAGGTAACCCTCAATATCGGCAGGTCTAGTTCTTTATGCATATGGGCTATTACAGACCAATTAAGGAGGGTAGCTTGCGTATAGATTGTCTACTTCCATTGTCAGAGTAGATAGGGTTAGGAGTTGTACCCGTAGCTGAACAATGAATAAATTCACCAATGGGGAGGACTGTTGCATGTGTGGGGGGAATAACTAATTACTCATAATTGAACTAATACATTAGAAACTCTAGTTGCTTCGTTGAACTTGCATAATCTTGTTAGTTTGAGGCACCAATACTACTGTCTGTATATTTAGTTGGTCGTAGACCGTTATTGTGACAACTCGATCTTGATAATTGGACGTTCTTATGAGTCTCTGTGGGATCGACCTTGACTCGCCAGTACTCTGCTACGATAGACCTAGTCTATTGCTAGTAAGTGCCTTGCACGCGATCAAGATTTTTGGCGCCATTGCCGTGGACTCGTGTCAAGAATACCTTTTTATTTAAGATTGAGTTTGTTGTATATATTTGAGTCTGTTTAATTGAGTCTTTTTTTTATATAGTCTGTTTATACTAGAGTCGTGCAGAGTCAGTTCTGTGAATTCTGGAAAAAAATTGCCACCGGTTTACCGAGGGTCCACCTCGATAATCCGAGGGTCTAAATTCTGCCAGAATCATTTCTGTTTGTTCAGAGTCGAGTCAGTAGTTGGAGTCTGTATTTTTGAGTTTGCCAGGTGTGTGTAACAGCCGACGAGGCAAGTTACTAACCTTTTATTTTCTTTTTGTGTCTTGTAGTACGCTACACGTAGTTCAGCAGCCAAACTCGAGAGATTCATACCTGAGATTGAAAAGTTTTCTAGACAAAAGAAAAAGGAAACTCGAGAGAGATCTGTTAGGCTGACGGACGACGTGGTTTCGAACGAAGGAGATCACATCGAGAGAGAGGAAGCTATAGAAACCAACATGGCGCAGAACGGACAGAACGGGCAAAATGGAGTAGGAGTTATGGTACAAGCAGACAGGAGAACTCTACAGAGTTATGCAATGCCAACGATTGTGCAATTCGTGCCAGCAATTGTTTAGCCTGAGGATGCAGCTGAGGTATTTCACCCTAAACCGAATGTTATACAAATGGTGACTAACTACACTACCTTTCATGAAGTAATGAACGAAGACCCTAGTGTACACGTCCCCAAATTTTTGGAAATAGTCAGCACGGTTAAGCCAGGAGGAGTACCATGAGACAATATCAAGCTGAAATTGTTTCCATTCACTCTGAAAGACAAAGCAAAAATCTGGTTATTGTCTCTAGCACAAGGATCGATCCAAACTAGGACCGATCTGCTTCAAAAATTTATGAATAAGTACTGCCAACCTAGGAAGTCACTACAGATGAGACAAGAAATCATGAATTTCAAGAAGATACCCACTGAAACCTTTGAAGAAGCATGGGAAAGATTTAAGGAAGCACAGAGGAGATACCCTCATCATGACATCACTTTGCCCATACGAATGCATAGTTTTTATCATGGATTGCGGCCAAGTGAACAAATGAGAGTTGATGCATCAAGCAACGAATGTTTTTCTTTGCTATCACCTGAAGAAGCTGAAGAGAAATTGGAGCAAATCGCGCTCACAAGTCAATGGGGAACAAATCAAGTTGAAACTGCCAAAGTAGTTGAAGGCGTATTTGGAGAAGATACTTCTCAAAAGATCTTATACTAGCTAATGGAAATGAATGAAAAGATAGATGGCATGCAAGACCGCGTAGCCAAGGTTGAGAAAGTTCATGAGGTTGAAACGACCAACATGAGGACGTGAACTATATAGGGAGGCAAGGAAATCCTTATGGGGGCGGATATAACCTAGGTTCTCATGACCACCCTGGTTTTAGACTGAGCGACCCTACTGGGTTTTTCGACAAAGTGATTCAAATGGTGGAGAAAGACCGAGACAAAATGGTGGATTCATGCCTCAATTCAACAAGTCTGGTGGTGGGGAAGCAGCAATGGATAAAATGAGCTCAACTGTGACCGACACGGTCAATCAACTTACGAAATCCATGACTGAGCTGAATACAAACTTCACGACATATTGTCAGAAGAATGATACCAGACCGACCAATCAAGAGGCGTTAGTGCAGAATCTGTCACACCAAGTGGGGCAGATTGCAGAACAAGTGTCAGCCCATCCTCCGGGAGGATTGCCAAGTAATACTGAGAAGAATCCGAAGGACGTGAATGCAATCATGACTAGAAGCGGAAAGGAACTACCTGGACCAGTTATACCAACTATCCAGAAAGAATCAGAAAGCAGTCAGCAGCAGAACGCCACAGAATCTGGAGAAAGAGAGGGGACGGTAACCCGAGATACTTCTCCGGTATACCGGGAGTCTGAAAATGCATCAGAAAAGCAGGCAGAGCAGCAGCAGTCAACAGATAAATCTTCGCAAACTGTAACTATTAATCCTGCTAGTTTACCCTATCCCCCGAGAAAATATAAGCTGAATAATGATGATGCGCGTTATTCAAAGTTTATAGAGATGTTTAAAATGCTGCAAGTAAATATACCTTTGGTAGAAGCTCTGGCCGGAATGCCAGAGTATGCGAAATTCTTGAAAAAAGCCATCTCTACCAAGAGGAAATTGTTGGACCTTGAAACCATTTGCCTGAACGAGGAATGCTCGGCAGTATTGCAACGCAAACTGCCTCCTAAGTGTAAAGATCCTAGGAGCTTCCTCATACCATGCACAATTGGAGGAGTATGCCTGAACAAAGCATTATGTGATTTTGGAGCCAGTGTCAATCTGATGCCACTCTCCATCTTTCATAAGTTATGCATGAAGGAGTTGAATGAAACATCTATAACCCTTCAATTAGCAGATAGGTCTATGAAGCAACCTTATGGAGTGGTGAATGATGTTTTAGTGAAAGTTGATAAGTTTGTATTCTGTAGATTTTGTGGTGCTAGACATGGAAGCTAATCATGATGTTCCATTGATCTTAGGAAGACCTTTCCTAGCTACGAGCAAAACATTGATAGATGTTCATAAAGGTGAGCTGATTCTGAGAGTGAATGAGGATAAAGTAGTATTCAATGTGATGAACTCAATGAGATATGCTAAAGATGAAGGAGAAGCATGCTACATGCTAGATGCCATAGACGAACTTGTTTTAACAGTATATCAGCAAGTGGCACTAGACCCTGAAGTGGCAGAGACTTTACTCCTGAAGGATGAAGAAAGCAATTAGGAAACCTGGCCTGGGTGTAGTGAAGGTCAAGTGTGAGAAGTCGAGCCTATATCTTCTGTGGATTTAGGAGGAACCATTCATAGACCTTCTTGGCACAAATTCTTTGACTTACAATTGACTGGTAAGTTGTTGGGATCATCATTAGAAGAGCCACCAAGGAACCTAACCATGAAACGTTTGCCTTCTCACCTGAAGTACGTATACTTACAAGATGATACTCTCCCCTTTATAATTTCAGCGTCATTATCACCTTTAGAGGAGGAGAAACTTTTGAGAGTACTGAGAGAGAATAAGGGAGCATTTGGGTGGGCCATTACGGATATTAGAGGAATAAGCCCATTGGTGTGCATTCATAAGATCTCTGTGGACCCTGAAAAGAAAGCGGTAGCACAACCTCAAAGGAGGTTGATGCCACAACTGAAGGATGTTGTTAAGGAAGAGATCATAAAGATGTTGGAGATAGGAATCATTTTCCCAATTGCAGACGGTGGGTGGGTAAGCCCGATTCATGTGGTGCCCAAGAAAGGAGGATTCACTGTCCAACCTAATGAGTTTGATGAGCTAATCCCTGTGAGACTAATTACTGGACATCGAGTTTTCATAGACTTTCAAAAACTGAATGATGCAACTCGTAAAGATCATTTTCCCCTACCATTCATTGATCAGATGTTAGAAAGATTAAGCGGTGATGTGTTTTATTGTTTCGTAGATGGATATTCTGGTTATTATCAGATCCATATTACACCTTAGGACCGCGAGAAAACAACTTTCACATGCCCATATGGAACATTTGCATACAATCGCATGCCCTTTGTGTTATGTAATGCACCAGCAACATTCCAAAGGTGCATGATGTCATTATTTGCGGACATGGTGGAAGATTTTCTGGAGATTTTTATGGATGATTTCTCTGTATTTGGAGATAGCTTTGACAAATGCTTGGACAATTTGAGTAAAGTGTTGAAAAGATATGAAGAGACCAACATTGTACTTAACTGGGAAAATGACATTTCATAGTTACTGAAGGAATAGTGTTGGGTCATAGAATTTCAAGGAAAGGAATGGAAGTCGATAGAGCAACGATAGAGGTGATGGGGAAGTTATCCCCTCAAACGAACTTAAAGTCGTTGCGAGCCTTTCTTGGCCACGTAGGATTTTATAGGAGATTTATCAAGGACTTCTCTAAAGTTTCTAGATCTTTGACGGAATTGCTTGCAAAAGATGTACCTTTTGTATTTGGAGAAGAGTGCAAGAAAGCATTCAACACCTTGAAGCGAATGCTTACAACCGCTCCAATTCTGGTTGCCCAGATTGGAACAAACCTTTTGGGCTTATGTGTGTTGCAAGCAACACGGCAGTTGGAGCAGCCCTGGGACAAAGGGAGGATAAAATATTTAAGCCTATTTATTACGCCATTCATACCCTTAACAGTGCCTAGAAGAATTATGAGACTACGGAGAAGGAACTCTTAGCTGTCATATTTGCATTTGACAAGTTTCGACCTTATCTTATAGGATCGAAAGTCACTGTATTCATTGACCATGCAGCTCTGAAATACCTTCTAACCAAGCAAGACTCCAAGCCAAGATTATTAAGATGGATTCTACTCTTACAAGAGTTTGATGTGGAAATCAAAGATAAAAAGGGATCCGAGAACCAGGTGGCTGATCACCTGTCGAGGTTAACTTTACTGGAAGAAGAGCAACCGACTGAGATCAATGAGAGCTTTCCTGATGAACAGCTTTTTTCCGTCTCAGTGGTCGCTCGAGTTGAGTCTCAGACACGATACCCTACATCAAGAGTGGGCAAGGTATTCCCTTGGTTTGCAGACATTGTCAATTACTTTGCAGGAAAGTACCTACCACTAGAATTCAATAACGCAGATAAGAACAAGTTCTTCACATATCTGAAGTATTATCATTGGGACGATCCCTACCTATACAAATTGTGCCCTGATGCCATTCTTAGAAGATGCATCCACGATGATGAGATTCCAAGTATTTTGCACATGTGTCATGCTAGAGAAGCTGGAGGTCATTATGGACCAGACAAGACAACAACAAAGGTACTGCAATGTGGATTCTATTGGCCAACAATTCATAAATCTGCTTACGAGTTTACAAGAGCCTGTCATTCCTGTCAAATTACTGGTAACATTTCTAAGCGGAACGAGATGCCACTGCAGAGTATCTTGGAGTGGAGTTATTCGATGTATGGGGAATTGATTTTGTTGGGCCATTCACATCGTCAGAATTAAATCATTACATCCTGGTAGCAGTTGATTATGTTTCCAAATGGGTGGAAGCAGTAGCTTTACCTACTAATGATGCCCGGGTTGTCCTGAGATTTCTTAAGAAAAACATTTTGACGAGGTTTGGTGTGCCAAGAGCCATAATTAGTGACGGAGGGAGTCATTTCTGTAATAGGTTGTTTGAGAAGTTGATGATGAGATATGGGGTTAGACATAAGATTGCAGCAGCATATCACCCCTAGATGAGTGGACAAGTAGAAGTCACGAACAGAGAGATTAAGAGAATCTTGGAGAAAACTATGAATCCCACGTGGAAAGATCGGTCTTTGAAATTAGATGATGCTCATTGGGCGTACAGAACAGCGTATAGGACCACGATTGGGATGTCACCATATATGCTAGTGTTTGGAAAAGCATGTCATTTACCGGTAGAACTCGAGCACCGGGCACTGTGGGCTATGAGGTTTCTGAACATGGATGAGGATTTAGCCGGTGAAAAGAGAATGCTAGAGTTGAATAGATTGGAAGAGTTTAGACTTCAAGCGTATGAGAGTGCAAGGATTTACAGGGAGAGAACGAAACACCTGCATGATAAGAAGATTCTGAACCGCACATTTCAAGTGGGAGATAAAGTGCTGGTGTACTATTCGCGTCTTCGTCTTTTTCCTGGGAAATTGAAGTCTAGATGGTATGGACCACATGTAGTCACGAACGTCTTCAATTCAGGTGCATGCGAAGTAAGAAATGAACGCTTTGGGAAAACTTTCACAGTTAATGGCCACAGGCTGAAACATTACCTAGAGCACAATTATATCCTTGAATTGAAGTCTTTGCGTTAGAAGAGTCGGATTATGAATAAATGAGCCCTATTAGTACAGTCGAGCTGACGACTATGAACTCAGAACTATTTCTAAACCCTTATTTATTGCTTTTGTTTATTTTATTTTGAGTCAATAAAGTAGCATGACAATCGCAAGGTTTTTTTCATCACATATATCTTCAGTCAACTGGCTAGGGATATATGTGGTTTTTTCCTTCACGATTCTCATGTGATACCCTCGTAAAAGTTTTCGCGTCTTGCTTAGGCCATGAACGGAATAAAGTGGCTTAGACTATTTTTGCGCATTCCTCAGGTATGCATGATTACCGCCACTTTATTTTGTTGTTGCCTTTCACATGTTAATCACAGTTTTTGGAAGAATTTTGGAAAGCAGGTATAAACTTGGAAGAGGAATAACCTAAGAGCTAATGATTCTGCTCCCGGATTCGTTTTGACTCAGCCATCATTTCCAGAGCTAAGTACTTTTTCTTCTCTTTATTATTAGTCATTGGGGACAATGTCTATAATAAGTGGGGGGTAAGGCGTCTTAGCTGGGTAGTCGAAAAAGGGAAATATTTTTGAAAATTTAACATTGCTTTTAGCTTGCTATTTGCACGTTTTCGAGTAAGGAATCGGTAGAAAAGGAGCCCAAGTTCAATTTGTGATCTATAGCATATTCAATTTAGTTTGGAAGAATGAGCATATGTTATGTTGTGTGAAGTAGTAACTTATTAATTATTATTCTATCATTGCAATCAATATTTGAGCACATAATCTGAGTAAGAAGTGTTTAAGATTAGATGACGAATTGTTTTAACCGGGAATCATTATTTATCTGTCTATATACTTTAACAAATTGTTGTAAGACAAGGGAAGCAACTTGGATGACGAAAGGCAACCGGGACAAACGGACTTGTGAGAGAGAGAGAAAAAAGTGAGGAAATCTGCCAAGAAAAAAAAATATACAGAAAAAAAAGAAAGAAAAGAAAAATTGGAAAAAATAAAGGCAGTGAGGGAAGCGAACTCGTGTAAAAAGGGCACGACCCTCGCATAAAAAGAAACAAACAAGGACTTAAGAGCGATGCTCAGTCCCCGAGTCCGCCCGAACCAGTATCGGTACCATGTTGTGTAACCAAGTCTGAAAGCAAGATGAGCGAGTGTATGTGCAAGCAAGTTAATATTGTGGGGTTAATACAACTTGATTCTCTTTACGAACACACTATCACAACTGATTCATCACACGACACATTGATGCATGACAAGTAGTGATTAATGGGGAGCTTATGGATTGCGGCTTGATGTGTGTTTCTGCCGTAAATCTTTATTGAATATGTGGTAGTTGATGGGGATTGTTCTTGGAGGTACATTCCGCCTTGATACTCTGCTCGCGGAGGAGCAGAAGGCTAGTGGGGGTAGTTGATGACGGTTAAACTAATCTATCCTACGGCATCAATATTCTATCCATTATGAGCTAAAAATAGTTGTTTCGACCAATAAAAGTGAACCATTTACGTTGAATATCATATATCGGGTTCGTGAGTCGAGAAATCTGCACTTAGCGTTTATTTTCCCTGTTTCGATATAATTTCATGCATTATTTGATGATTTTCAGGATACGGAATATTGGGCTGAGCATGATGGACGAATCTGGAGTGGACTGGACGAAAAGAATGGGCCTAGGGTATTCTAGAATCATCTAAGCTAAGTCGGTGGAAGAAAAAAAAAGACAAAAATGCCCTCGGTAACTCGAGAGGCGGTGCCGACTTACCGAGGGTCCAGAATCTTCCGAAATGCATATTCTTGGAGGAGGGGTAGAACTAGATGTTCCTAAGTCGGTTTAGATAGCTATAAATAAGAGGCTTCGCCTCAGAACACAATGTACTCAAATTATTCAAGGAAATTATGCAATAAAAGTTCTTAGTTCTTTATTTTATTTATTTTATGAGTTCTGGTCGGAGAGACGACAGAGTCGCCGCCTAGGGAGAGATCCGAAGGAGATCTACGCTCGTCTTCGAGGGTATGATTTTCTGTCTTTTCCAAGATGTAGATCTATCATTGTTCTATTCGACTAGTATGGTTTAATTGCTTATTTAGTTTAATATGTAGTAGTTAGTTTATTTTACCCTATGTGTTATAGATCGGAATCGTTGGTGATGAAATCATGAAATAGTAGTTGCCTTCTTCAGATCTGCGACGGTCTATATCGCTAGATCTGGATACCTAGTAAATTACTAATTCATGATAATCGGCGCCAACTACGTTGATCGATAGATTTAATCTACATGTTTTTAGCCTGATCAACTATTTGCATGTTATCGTAAATTAACATTAAGGACCACAAGTGAAGTGTTAATTAGGACATTATCTAGAATGGACCCAGGAGCGTCTTTGGTCGAGTGTCGGCGTATTTGTCTAGGCGGGTTTGCGGTATGAGGTAACACTCAATATCGGCAGGTCTAGTTCTTTATGCGTATGGGCTATTACGGACCAATTAAGGAGGGTAGCTTGCGTATAGATTGTCTACTGCCATTGTCGGAGTAGATAGGGTTAGGAGTTGTACCGTGGTTTGAACAATGAATAAATTCATCAATGGGGAGGACTGTTGCATGTGTGGGGGAATAACTAATTACTCATAATTGAACCAATACATTAGAAACTCTAGTTGCTTCGTTAAACTTGCATAATCTTGTTAGTTTGAGGCACCAATACTACTGTATATATATTTAGTTGGTTATAGACCGTTATCATGACAACTCGATCTTGATAATTGGACGTTCTTACGAGTCTCTGTGGGATCGACCTTGACTCGCCAGTACTCTCCTACGATGGACCTAGTCCTATTGCTAGTAAGTGTCTTGCACGCGATCACCTATAAATCCACAGATCAGAAGAGATGATAGAGACAAATCTGGGAATCAACAGAGAAATGTCTCAAGCCAACAGTGAAGAGGATCTGGGCAAGGCCACAACCAATCAAAGGCTAGTGAATCTGGAAGCTTAGATCAGAGAAGACACTCTGATGGAGGCCAACAGAGAAAAAGGTCTTCCTGTAACAAGTACAAGCTAACTCATGAGGAAGAAGTAGACAGAGCTATTAGAGAATCTTGCAGAATTCTGATAGCCTTTACCCAAACAAAATTCAGGATGAGGCATGGGTAGAATGGCTAGGTGTACATGACAAAGAAATGCATGTTGACATGGTTAATCTATGGAAGAAGCTGAAGGATTCTTATGTTGAGAGAAAAAGTGCACCAGCTCAGAGGGAATCAGGTTCCTCCAGCAGACCTGCTCAAGAAGGATCTAGCAGCAGAGTAGATCAATAGAGGTCAGGTGAGGTACCCTGAAGAGTACATAAACCTGACGATGCATAAGCTGAATAACAAGTTGAATTCATAAAAATGATGGAGAAGTTCAAGCCCTTCTCCAGATTAACAGAAGAGGATCTATAAAAACTATTCAAGGATCTGAGAAAAGCCGATCCTCATATTGGAGAAGCAAGAGTCAAGCTAGTGGAATATTTTTAAAATCCTACTACCACTGCATTTGTATCTTACTTCAATAGACTGATTGACAAGAAATTTTTTAGAGGAATTTCCCACAGCACTGCACTGGAATATTGGAAGTGGAGATTTCCTCGGATTGACTTCACGGATATGCAAGGAATTCGGACCACCAAGCTCAAAAGATACAAGGAAATGTTGAGGATCATGTAGTAGTAATACTTTCAATTTCTTTTGGCATTTTTCCTTAAATGAATGAATAAAACAGTATGAATTTCCTTTGTCTTTTTTTCAATAATCTTCTTATTTATGTTCAGGCTTATGAGAGTTTTGGCATCATCAAAAAGGAGGAAATTGTTAGGAACATTAATATGTTTTGATGATGGCCATGCTAGCTGTTATAGCAAGCTTGATATAAGTTAGAATTGAATGTATAGGTCTTTACTCGAAGTCTGACATTTGTATAAGTTCAGTTAGACAAGCACTGTAATGGATAGTCTGATATGCCAGCTCAATGAAGTGAAGAGTGTAGATCAGTTGAGTAACAAGGCTGAGGATTTAGACTAAGTTAAATGAAGACTTATGGACTGAATTACAACCAAGGAAGTCTGTAATGACCTTGGTTAAGTTTAAGATATCAGCCAAGTGATGCATATTACTATTTCTAAAATTGGTGTACACTAACCTCACACAAATTAAGGGTAAGTGAAGTAAAATCTTAGTCGGCTGAAGAGAACCAGCAGAGAAGCATCAGCCAAGTACTCATAAGCTCATAAGATCAAGTGAAATATTAAACAGTATAGCAGCTAACTGGAGAAAGATCATCATAGTAAGGTCAGCCAAGTAACAATAACCAGCTGACTAAGCAAGCAATAAACCAACAACTCAATGAACACAATAATCAGCTAGGCTAAGTGAACCAAGAGTCAGTTGAACAATTAAGCTAACAAAAGCAGAAGAGATAGTTAAGAAACTTGAAAAATATGGAAGACAAGATATTTAATGCAGAATCAATCTGGAACAGCTTTTGAGATAAACGTTGAGAAGAAAATTTGGATCATGCAAATCAAGGTAAATAAAATGAAGACAAGATCTAGGATTATTCTCTCCACATTAATTACACAACAGACATAAATTCAAATTCAGAAGAACTACAGCTATAAATAGAAGGCATCAACAGAAGGGAAAGATAACGAGTATTATTGAAAAATTCTAAGTGCCCACACTTTGTGAAATCAAGCCTTCCAATTCTTAATTGTTCAAAGATATTTCCCGAAATTCAAGTTCAGAAAAGCAATGTCTCAAAAGATTTATCTAGCCTGGACTTGATCAAATTGTGAATTCTCAAAATCACAAATCTCTTATCTCATCTAGAGATTTACTAATCAGTGAAAGGACTTCTGTTGTCCTCAAGGACTAAGGCAATTGAATCAGAGAATTCTGAGAAGGAATTGCAGATTTATGATAGCTGCTGAAGGATATCATCTGAAGGAGCAGTGTGTGAATAGTTCAATCACTGAAGCTTGTGCAGCCAGGGAGTGATAACTCAGATTGTGAAGCTTGTGTAGTGAAGGACAATCAAACTGTTGTATTTGATGAACCACAATAGTGAATTCCTCCAATCATCATATGAGAAAAGTGGATTCAGGGATTACACCATCCTAAACGACTATAAGTTTTTGTGTTCTTTATTTTTAGCACTTTATGCATTTACTTTCTGCCATTTAATTATTCTTGTGTGTGATTGCATATACTTTGAAAATACACATTTATGAAGGGTACTTTGCTGCATAAAATCTTTTTCAAAAGAAATTTTTTTAAACTCTATCTAGAGTCATTCACCCCCTCTAACTATAGATTCACCCTTCTCCGGGACCAACAGATCATAGTACACAATATTTTCAAAATACTTAAGACCCTTCATCACAATTCCTTAGGATCTAAAATCTTCATTACAAGGCCTATAAAGTCAGTCTAGGCGATCACAGACTTACCTGAATTCTAACTCTATAGCCTCAGCTTAGTCTTCAATACCGAGTTTGAAAACTTAGTCTTTAGTCTTTAGTCTTTTTTACTGAGTTTCGCTAAACTCTTCTGAGATCCTATCAGCTGACTATTACAGTACTTGTCTGATCAACCTATACAATATAAAACTCTACGGAAAACCTATACATCAATTTTAAACATCTTTTTGCTTGCATCTATAACAACTAGTCTAGCACTCATCATTAATACAAAATTACTTCTAACAATTTCCCCTTTTTAGTGATGATGCCAACACCCACTTACAACAAACCAAAAATATAAGTCAAAAACTGAACATAACTGAATATTTATCATTATAATCAATGGTTCATAAGTTATTACAGAGCTAAATTGCAAAAGGATAAAACAATGTGTTTAGCTATCTAGCTTGGCTGATTTCTTCACTTCTCAAGCTCCTTATCATCATTATCTTGATAGGTTTTCTCCAGTGTAGAAAAGTTGATAAATGGGTGTAAAAATTTCCAGTAGTGCAAAGCATCTCAAACAGATGGTTAAATTTCTTCTTCCTAAAATCCTTCTTCCAAGTAAACTGTCTTGAATTCACCAAAGGATTCTAAATTATCTGGAAGTGTATACTTTTCACCTTTTTGTTTCTTCATCCTCTTCAGTTGTTCTCTCTTAACTTTGATTCTCTCATCAATAAATTTGGTTTCGAGAAACAACATCAACCATTCTTACTCAACTTTCCTATAGTAAGGCTTATTCCATGGATTAAACTCATATTTGAAATTCTTGTATAATTAATCTGTCAGAGCAACTCTTCCAGGTGCTGAGACTCTTAGTTGCGCATAAGCTTCAACAACACTATTTTGTACCATCACCTTCCACAATTCTTTTGCTTCAGCAGTATTACATTCCCTTTTATTGGCATCATCCACAAATCTTGATACCATAAGTGAGATATTGTCTTGTCTAGCAACCAAAAAACTCTTCTGACCTTCAATCACTTCCATTCTTGTATCACTGAATGTCATATAGTTCAAAAGGTCCTTATTCAGCTTCTCAACCTTTTTCTTCACTAATTTGTTTTCACCCTTGACAAAGCCATCCAACATAGTGAAGTTTGTATACATAGTATCAATGTTGATTTTCAGAGTGTCAACATTATGATATGTAGCTTCAGAAGTTCTGCCCTTGTTTTCCACAAGATTTGTCCAACTGTCCATTTTGTCCTCATTTTCTTTCATTTCAGCTTACTGTTTGGGAATCTCTGTCTTAACCTCTTCAATTTCAATTAACACTGAAGCAATAACTAGAGGGTCATCAGGCCTTCTTTGTTACACAACCAAAGCAGTCTTAGGGTAAAAAACTTCTTGTGGCTCTGGATTCTCATTTGAACAGTTGAGCCGGTTGCACTTCAAGTAGATTAAGAGCATTCAGTACATGATTTTGTTCTTGGTCTTCACTTACAGAACTTTGACATGCATACTCATCTCCGAGTGAAAAGATTGGTTCTGGAGATGATATGGTTGGTCTGATCATACCATCAGGATACAATGGATTCACTGTTCCAGATAACTAGAATTCCACCTCAATCATATCAGTTCTTGGCAACTCTACTGATCTTTACCCTTCAACTATTTGATCCCCAGCTGGCTGATCCAAAACTCCCCCACTGGTTTGCAGTCCCAATGATGTCTGTCCTTCAACAGTCTGATCTCCTCCTAACTTCTCCAAAATAGGTTCATTTAGTGATTGTGTTAGGACACCACTAAATGTAGCATGTGATGTATCATCGATGAATACCACCTCATGTTGAATAACAACATGTTGTTCAACATTTTTCTCAACATCTTGTCCTTCAACGACTATAGGTAGCTCAACAACACATTCCTCTTCTAAAATGATCCTTCTAGGCATCTTTACAAAGAAAGTCTATGTTGCCCCAGTTAATGTTGCATTTATATTGATCATACTTTGATACTTGACTGAATTATCACTCACAGCCATAATTTCCTCATTAAATATCACTTCATGTACATCCTTCAGACCGTCTCCATCAAGGATTGACAATTTATTAGACTCAGTAGCCTGATCATCTTCAGCAGTCATGTTTTGTTCATCTTTCTGTATCTCACCAGCATTCTGATCTTCAACAGCCTTTTCAGTGTCAGTCTACTGATCTTCCCTCTGCTTTGGTTCCTCAGTTGACTTACCTATTTCAGTAGGAGCTGAACTTGATTCTACAACAAGTATGTTTTGCTTTGGATCTAATGAATTTTTGTTTCTCTTCATCATCGGGTCTTCAACATCATCATCTGAAGATGATGAATCATCATCTGGCTTGTTTTCTTGTTCTCTGAACACAATCCATGTATTATTCTTCTTTTAGTTTTCAACTACAGCAAACATCTCAGTCACAAATTCTGTATAATCTAACTTATAGATCATATTGTCAATCGTCAGTAGCTTGAACACACATTCTTCCACATTAATCATCTGATCATCAACATCAAGTTGATCAACATATTTGCTAAGTTTCCAATTGAGATATGCTATAAACTTATCTTGATCCGGTAAAGATGCAATGTCGATAGGCTTCTCAGTGACATTTAGTTCAGATTGCTCAGCCGTATGGAATGTATCAGTAGTCTGCTGACAAGTCCATAATTAGCAATGATTTGGTACGTAGTTTATACCTATTTTCTCAAGAGATACGACTTTTCGGGTATGTATTTGTTGATTTTCAGGTTTAAGGAGATCAGAAGAAGAAATTGAAGAAATGATGGATTTATTGGCTGCAAGAGACGAATTTTGAAGAAGTGAAGAATTCAAGATTAAAGTTTGATGATTTTTACTTTCTGATGATGACAGGATCCCAACTATTGCGAGAAGACAAAAAAGGCTGCCAACAATGCCCAAATCAAGACACCACTTAC
The DNA here is from genome assembly GCA_026214975.1 of Gentiana macrophylla. Lineage (NCBI taxonomy): Eukaryota > Viridiplantae > Streptophyta > Magnoliopsida > Gentianales > Gentianaceae > Gentiana > Gentiana macrophylla. The sequence continues at coordinate 63,956 of JAOBSW010000837.1, forward strand.
AATTTGGAATTCATGGATTTATTTCTCCTATTTTCTCATGGTCTTTTCTTTATTTATGGATTATTTTCCTCATTAGGATTTTTATTTTATTATTGTACCTTTTTAATTATTAAATAATCCCGACCCCAAAAATAATTATTCCCAACGTAGGAAACAAAGGTAGGAAAGCATCTTTTCTGCGGCATCATTCATAATCGAAATTGAGACGACGTTTTATCTTAGGAGAGTCGACTCCTCTTCTTTTGTTGACAGTAGGGTTTTATTTCATCAACAATTCAATTCCTTTCTATTTTCTGCAATTAAATAAGGTATTCTGAATTATTTCTTGAGCTTGTTATTATGCCGGTGAGTAGCTAATTCTTTCTTTTTCAGTTAAAGCATTATTAATCACTTGATCATGCAATTGTGAGGTCAATTTGGTTTCTATCCTCGCTAAATTTGTAGTATTTACTTGTTTCATGCTCTTAACAGATCAAGGTTAAATAATTGAATTAATTACTTCTGCAGGGTTTTTAGTTTAATTGCTTAATCGAATACCAAAAATCTAATCGAGACGATTGTCACAAAGATTTGATTTTTAGTGGTGAACAACACATTTCCTGCCAGTTCATAGCCCGTAGGATTCCCTGTTGCGGAAATAAGTAATCTAGGTTAAAGTCAACCCGATGTGCGTTAATACATAGAATTAGGTTTTCTAAGCATAATGCGATTGTTCTAACCAAATTTCCGGCGGTTGTTGAGAGGTGTCCTACACAGCTAGTGTATAGGTAGTGGCGATTGTCCTGCTTATCGAAATTAGGAAAAATTGGTTGCTTGGCGATTGTCGGCAGCTATAACTAATTTATTATGAATTAAAAGAGTAATTTATGCATCAATGTCCAGTTGTATGGATTAAGGGAGAAAATAATCTCTTTAGCTGGAACCCTCCTAAATTGATTTTTCCTCTATTATTTGCTTCGTTCCGCTTCTAATTTTCCTCCAGTATTTAATTCTGCATATATGGTGATTTTATACATAATTTTAAAGTTACCATACAAAACTTGTTTTATTACTATTCTGAAAAGAAATAATCAACTGTTCCTCGTGGGATCGACTCTGACTTACCCTATACTAGTTACAGAGTGAGAACGGGATATAATTTTGGTGGTTTAATGACACACCAAATTTTGACGCCGTTGCTGGGGAACGGTGAATTTATTTCTTTTTGGAACATACTGCACTGATTGTTTGAGTTTATGCCAAAGTCCTCAAACACAGGTGAATTGATATTTGATCCAGCGATAGAGAAGACAGCCAAAAAGCTCACTATGCAGACAAAGGAAGCTAAAAGGCAACTTAAGGATTCAATGTCTTCCCAGGTATAGCTCAAGCTGTTTCTTTAACAAATTCATCATCTGAAGAAGATGTATTTTCGAAAACAGAATCAGAAGAAATGGCAGAAAATCAGAATCAGAATCAAAGGCAGAATCAGAACAATGTCTAGGCACCCCCTGCACCAAGGCCTGAAAGAACACTTCGAGAAATGGGCGCCCCTGATGTAGACCAGAATCCATTATTCATTGCTTTCCTAGAGAACGACCAACCTTTTGATCTGAAGTCTTCAGTGATCCATTCCTTGCCTAAATTTCATGGACATATTTGTGAGGACCCTTGTAAGCATCTGAGAGATCATCAGTTGTCCGGCACAACTCAAAGAATGCAAGGTATGTGTTGACGGTTAAAATAGTCTATCCTACGGCATCAACATTCTATCCATTATGAGCTGAAAATAGTTGTTTCGACCTATAAATATGAACCATTTAAGTTGAATATCATATGTCGGGTTCGTAAGTCGAGAAATCTGCACTTAACGTTTATTTTCCCAATTTCGATATTATTTCGTGCATTATTTGATAATTTTCAGGATACGAAATATTGGGCTGAGCATTATGGACGAATCTGGTGTAGACTGAATGATAGGAATGGGCCTAGGTATTCGGAACCTTCCAAGTTAAGTCCGCATAAGAAAAAGATGAAAATACCCTCGGTTTACCGAGGTGTGCCGCCAGATTTACAAAGAGTCCAGATCCTTCCGAAACACGTTTTCTAGGACGAGGAATGAACTAGGTGTTTCTAAGTCGGTTTAGGTAGCTATAAATAAGAGGGCTTTAGCCTCGAGAACACAAAGGTACCAAAAATATTACAAGTATTATGCAATAAAAGTTCTTTGTTCTTTATTTTTATTATTTTATGAGTTCTGGTCGGAGAGACGATGGAGTCGCCACCTAGGGAGAGATCCGAGGGAGATCTACGCTCGTCTTCGAGGGTATGATTTTATGTCTTTTCCAAGATGTAGATATGTCATTGTTCTATTCGACTAGTATGTTTTAATTGCTTGTTTAGTTTAATTATGTAGTAGTTAGTTTATTTTACCCCATCTGTTATAGATCTAATTCGTTGGTGAAGAAATCATGAAATAACGGTTGCATTTTTCAGATCTGCGACGGTCTATATCGCTAGATCTGAATACCTAGTAAATTACTAATTTGTGATAATAGGTGCCGGCTACGTTGATCGATAGATTTAATTTACATGTTAGTAGCCTGATGAACTATTTGCATGTCTTCGTAAAACTAGCATGAAATACGAATAGTGAAGTGCTATGTTTGGACATTATCTAGATGGACCCTAGGAACATGTTGATCAGTGTCGACAGCTGCCCAGGCGGGTTTACGGTATGAGTTAGCGCTCAATATCGACAGCTCAAGTTCTTTATGCGTATGGGCTATTACGGACCAATTAAGGAAGGTAGCTTGAGTATAGATTGTCTACTACCATTGTCGGTGTAGATAGGGTTAGGAGTTGTACCAGATTTGAACAATGAATTAAAATTCACCAATGGGGAGGATCATTTGCATATGTGGGGGAATAACTAATTACTCATAATTGAACTAATACATTAGAAACTTTTGTTGCCCGTTGAACTTGCATAATCTTGCTAGTTGATTGTTACCAATTTTACTATTGTCTATATTATAGTTGGTTGTAGACCATATTTGTGACAAGCTCAATCTTGATAATTAGACGTTCTTACGAGTCTTTGTGGGATCGACCTTGACTCTCCAGACTCTACTATGATAGACCTAGAGCTATTACTAGTTAGTGCTTTGCACTCGATCAAGATTTTTGGCACCGTTTCCGGGGACTTGTGTCAAGAATACTTTATATTTAAGATTGAGTGTCTATATATATTTGATTCTATTTAATTGAGTTTGTTTTATAGTCTATTTATCTTGAAGTCGTGTAGAGTCGATTCTGTTAAAATCTGGGAAAAGCTTCATCCTATTTCTTGAGGGTCTCAATTTGGTAGAATCGTTTCATCGATTCGGCATCAATTCAATAGTCGAGAGTCTCAGATTTTTGAGTCCCAGGGTGTGTAATGATGAAGCGAGGCAAGTCACAAACCTTTTTATTTTCCTTTTGTGTCTTGTAGTATGATACACGAAGTTTAGCAGCCAAACTCGAGAGATTCATACCTGAGATTGAAAAGTTTGCTAGACAAAAGAGAAAGGAAACTCGAGAGAGATCTATTAGGCGGGCGGACGATGTGATTTTGCATGAAGGAGATCACAACGAGAGGGAAGAAGAGATTCCACCTTTGGAGGATACCGAAATCAACATGGCACAGAACGGACAAAATGGACAAAATGGAGCAGGAGTTATGGTACAAGCAGATAGGAGAACTCTACAGAGTTATGCAATGCCGACAATTGAGCAGTCCGTGCCAGCAATTGTTCAGCCAGAGAATGCGGCTGAGGTATTCCACCTGAAACCAAATGTGATACATATGTTGACTAATTACACTGCCTTTCATGGAGTACCAAACGAAGATCCTAGTGTACACGTCACCAACTTTCTGGAGATAGTCAGCACGGTCAAGCCAGCAGGAGTACCTGAAGACAACATTAAACTGAAATTGTTTCCATTCACTCTGAAGGATAAAGCGAAGATATGGTTATTGTCTCTAGCACCGGGATCGATTAAAACTTGGACCGATCTGCTACAAAAGTTTATGAATAAGTACTGCCCGCCTGGGAAATCACTACAGATGAAACAAGACAATATAAATTTCAAGCAGAAACCCACTGGAACCATTGAAGAAGCTTGGGAAGGATTTAAGGAAGCACAGAGGAGATGCCCTCACCATGATATCACTTTGTCCATACGAATGCATAGTTTCTATCACGGATTACGGCCAAGTGAATAAATGAGAGTTGATGTATCGAGCAATGGATGTTTTGCGTTGATATCACCTAAAGAAGCCGAAGAAAAACTGGAGCAAATCGCACTTACCAGTCATTGAGGAACGCCTTAGATTGAAACCGCCAAAGTAGCTGATGGCGTATTTGGAGAAGATACTTCTCAAAAGATCTTATACCAGCTAATGTCAAGGAATGAGAAGATAGATGGCATGCAAGATCGCATTGCCAAGGTGGAGAAAGTACAAGATATATAAGCAACCAACACTGAAGATGTGAACTATATCGGGAGGCAATGAAATCGTTATGGGGGCGGATATCGCCCAGGTTCTCATGACCACCCTGGTTTTAGACTGAGTGACCCCACTAGGGGTTTTAGACAAAGTGATTCTAATGGTGGAGAGAGACCGAGACAAACTGGCGGATTCATGCCTCAATTCAACAAGTCAAGTGGTTGGGAAGCAGCCATGGAAAAAATGAGCTCAACTATGACCGCCACGGTCAATCAACTTATGAAATCCATGACTGAGCTGAATACAAACTTCACCACATATTGTCAGAAGAATGATACAAGACTGACCAATCAAGAAGCCTTAGTGCGAGAATAACTGCCGCACTAAGTGGGCGATTTCGAACAAGTGTCCGCCCGTCCTCCGAGAGGATTGCCAAGTAATGCTGAGAAGAATCCGAAGGAAGTGAATGCAATCATGACTAGAAGCGGAAATGAACTGCCTGGACCAGTTATACCAACTGTCCAAAAAGAATCAAAAAGCAATCAGCAGCAGAACGCAGCAAAATCTGAAGAAAAAATGGGCCAGTAAACCGGGACACCACTCCGGTAAACCGAGAGTCTGAAAATTCAGCAGACAAGCAGGCAGAGCAGCAGCAGTCAGCAAGTAAGTCTTCACAAACTGTATTATTAATCCTGTTACTTTACTTTATCCCACTAAGAAGTACAAGCCGAATAATGATGATGCTCGTTATAAAAAGTTCATATAAATGTTTAAAAAGTTGTAAGTGAATATACCTTTGGTAGAAGCTCGCCGAATGCGCGAATATGCGAAATTCTTGAAAGAAGCAATCTCTACCAAAAGGAAGTTATTAGTCCTTGAGACTATATGGCTTAACAAGGAATGCTCGAGAGTTTTGCAACACAAACCGCCTCCCAAGTGTAAAGATCCGAGAGCTTCCTCATACCTTGCACAATTGGCGGAGTATGCCTAAACAAAGCATTATGTGATCTTGGAGCCGCTTTCAATCTTATGCCACTCTTCATCTATCATAAGTTAGGCATAAAAGAGTCGAGCGAAACATCTATAATCCTTCAATTAGCGAGATAGGTCTATGAAGCAACCTTGTGTAGTGGTGGAGGATGTTCTAGTGAAAGTTGATAAGTTTGTATTCCATGTAGACTTTGTGGTGCTAGACATGGAGGCTAACCACGATGTTTCATTGATCTTAGGAAGACCTTTCCTAGCTACGTGTAAGACATTGATAGATGCTCATAAGGGTGAGCTGATTCTGAGAGTGAATAAGGACAAAATAGTATTCAATGTGATGAATTCGATGAGATATGCTCAAGATGAAGGAGAAGCATGCTACATGCTAGATGCCATAGACGAACTTGTTTTGGAATTATATCAGCAAGTGGAACTAGACCCTGAGGTAGCAGAGACTTTGCTCCTAAAGGATGAAGAAAGTTATGAGGAAACTTGGCCTGGGTGTAGCGAAGGTCAAGTGCGAGAAATAGAGCCTATATCTTCTGTGGATTTAGGAGGAACCATTCATAGACCTTCATGGCACAAGTTCTTTGATTTACAATTAACTGGTAAGCTGTTAAGATCATTGTTAGAAGAGCCACAAAGGAACTTATCATTGAAACCTTTGCCATCTCACCTGAAGTACGTGTACTTACAAGATGATACTCTCACCCTTATAATTTCATCGTTATTATCACCTTTAGAGGAGGAGAAAATTTTAAGAGTACTGAGAGAGCACAAGGGAGCATTTGGATGGACGATTGTAGATATTAGAGGAATAAGTCCATCGGCGTGCATGCATAAGATCTCTATAGACCCTGGAAAGAAAGCGGTAGCACAACCACAAAGGAGGTTGACACCACAACTGAAAGATGTTGTTAAGGAAGAGATTATAAAGATGTTGGAGATGGGAATCATTTTCCCAATTGCAGACAATGAATGGGTAAGCCCAATTTATGTGGTGCACAAGACAGGAGGATTCACTGTACAACCTAATGAGTTTGATGAGTTAATCACCGTGAGACTAATTACTGGACATCGAGTTTGTATTGATTTCTAAAAATTGAATGACGTAACTCGTAAAGATCATTTCCCCTACCATTCATTGATCAGATGTTAGAAAGATTAAGCGGTGATATGAGTCAACTTTACTGTACTTTGGTGCACAGTTTAACCCCCGTTTATCACTTTATTGGCATGTTTTGGGTAGATATAGGCCTGTTTGAGAGTAATATCGAGAGTTATACATACGGGGAGTTAAACTGTCATATCGATAATAAACTCTGCCTTTTTAAAAATATTTAACTTTTTTTTCGAGCACTTTTGTCTTGCGGAATTATGCGTGGTATGTGTTCGTACATGTTATTGCAGGGATTAGGTGACTCGAGGACCCGGAAGGCGATGTTTTGGGATGAGAAGCATGGTCGTGGCTCGAAATTAGCATGAAAGTGAAGAAAAGTCAAGTTTGGAGTGAAATCAAGGCAAACTGGCGTTTGCCATACCTCAAACTGGCGTTTGACAGAAGTACCATTGATACTGAAAGTTGAGTTTTTAGCCAAACTAGAGTTCAAATTACCCCCAAACTGGCGTTTGGATGGGTTCAACTTTGAATCAAAAGTTCATTCAAGCCAAATCGGCGCTCAGACGCCAAAACAAAGCGTTTGTCCTCAAGGCATGATCCATGAAGCGGCGTTCAAGTTAAGGCAAACGCTCATCCATGGAAGGAGAAACCCTAATATCATCAAGATTTCCGGAAAACTAGCGTTTGTGAGAGGCAAGCGGCGTTGCGACCAATGAAGCGATTTTCGACTACACTATAAATATGCAGCTCATTCATTTCTACATCTTTGGCCGTCTTTAGACTTTTCCTAGGCGATTTAAGTGCGATTTTAGTGTAGTTTGATCACCTTTCAATCCTTTGATTCCATAGATTACTCCCTTCGATTCTACACACTTGTTATAGCTTAGATTTCCTTTTCAAGAACAAAAGATTCAACTTTTGGTGCAATTATTTCGTCATACATTATGGATCGATTTTACGCTATTTTATGGTAATGAATTATTTCCTTTTATTATTCCTAGCATGTTTTCCTTTCTTATTTTGTTTAATAGCATAATCATGAGTAGCTAATTGCATGTATAGTCGAATTATGTGAAAGCGAGCGAAAACCCTAAGGGGGATGAGATTGGGAATTGTGTAGTGTGTAATTGAATGTTTAAACGATTAATCCATGTCCTAAAAATTATTTTAACATCTTTGAATTAGATTGATCACCTAGTTCACTGTCACACACATCAAACTTATAGATGCATTTTGCGGTGAGATGTGGGATAAGGGGTTTTAGGATCGTTGCGTAGATTCGGCCTAGTTGTTAGGTCTGTTTCCAATACAGAGGTTTGTCATCGTTGTTCGAGCGACTCTAGAGCTTAATCATGTTAGGATAATCGGTTTTCTATAGGGAGAGTCGGTTAGCTTCACATAGGGTGGTTAGATCGAGTTGTTCAGTCTAATCACTAGAATTAGGAGTTGGCACCCGTGGATGTCGTTAAACTACTTAGGATAGGTAGGTCGTTTAAGACACGCTCCCTGCCAAGTTTCTTTAGGGGTAAAAGTAGCTCGTGGGATCATAGTTCGGCTATACCTTTTAATATCTAGAAGTACAACCATTAGTATAATCTTTAATTCTGCATTAGCATAATACCCTCCCACCATATTTTGGCCTGAACTAAGTTCGACGTCAGCTTTGGTACTTAGACATTGCTCCCTGTGGATTCGACCTTGTGACCACTATACTCCCGTTGACGCGATACTCTGTCGGTAAAAGTTAGCTGTTAAGTATTTTTCTATCAAGCGGTCATGCTTTTTATTGTTTCTTAGATGGATATTCTGGTTACTATCAGATCCATATTGCACCCGAGGACCATGAGAAAACAAATTTCACATGTCCCTATGGAACTTTTGCATACAATCACATGCCTTTTGGGTTATGTAATGCACCAACAACATTCCAAAGGTGCATAATGTCATTATTTGCGGACATGGTGGAGGATTTTCTGGTGATTTTCATTGATGATTTCTCTGTATTTGGAGATAGCTTTGATAAATGCTTGGACAATTTGAGAAGACTGCTGAAGAGATGTGAAGAGACCAACCTTGTAGTTAACTGGGAAAAATGCCATTTCATGGTTACAGAAGGAATAGTATTGGGTCATCTCGGCTTGTTTTCTTGTTCTCTCGAACACAATCCATGTATTATTCTTCTTTTAGTTTTCAACTACAAACCAAACATCTCGATCCACAAATTTCAGTATAATCTAACTTATAGATCATATTGTCAATCGTCGGTAGCTTGAACACACATTCTTCCACATTAATCATCGATCATCAACATCAAGTTGATCAACATATTTGCTAAGTTTCCAATTGAGATATGCTATAAACTTATCTTGATCCGGTAAAGATGCAATGTCGATAGGCTTCTCGGTGACATTTAGTTCAGATTGCTCTCACCGTATGGAATGTATCGATGAGTCCACGACAAGTCCATAATTAGCAATGATTTGGTACGTAGTTTATACCTATTTTCTCAAGAGATACGACTTTTCGGGTATGTATTTGTTGATTTTCGTGTTTAAGGAGATCGGAAGAAGAAATTGAAGAAATGATGGATTTATTGGTCGCAAGAGACGAATTTTGAAGAAGTGAAGAATTCAAGATTAAAGTTTGATGATTTTTACTTTCTGATGATGACAGGATCCCAACTATTGCGAGAAGACAAAAAAGGCTGCCAACAATGCCCAAATCAAGACACCACTTACAATTTGGAATTCATGGATTTATTTCTCCTATTTTCTCATGGTCTTTTCTTTATTTATGGATTATTTTCCTCATTAGGATTTTTATTTTATTATTGTACCTTTTTAATTATTAAATAATCCCGACCCCAAAAATAATTATTCCCAACGTAGGAAACAAAGGTAGGAAAGCATCTTTTCTGCGGCATCATTCGCAATCAGAATTCAGACGACGTTTTATCTTAGGAGAGTCGACTCCTCTTCTTTTGTTGACAGTAGGGTTTTATTTCATCAACAATTCAATTCCTTTCTATTTTCTGCAATTAAATAAGGTATTCTGAATTATTTCTTGAGCTTGTTATTATGCCGGTGAGTAGCTAATTCTTTCTTTTTCAGTTAAAGCATTATTAATCACTTGATCATGCAATTGTGAGGTCAATTTGGTTTCTATCCTCGCTAAATTTGTAGTATTTACTTGTTTCATGCTCTTAATGATCAAGGTTAAATAATTGAATTAATTACTTCTGCAGGGTTTTTAGTTTAATTGCTTAATCGAATACCAAAAATCTAATCGAGACGATTGTCACAAAGATTTGATTTTTAGTGGTGAACAACACATTTCCTGCCAGTTCATAGCCCGTAGGATTCCCTGTTGCGGAAATAAGTAATCTAGGTTAAAGTCAACCCGATGTGCGTTAATACATAGAATTAGGTTTTCTAAGCATAATGCGATTGTTCTAACCAAATTTCCGGCGGTTGTTGAGAGGTGTCCTACACAGCTAGTGTATAGGTAGTGGCGATTGTCCTGCTTATCGAAATTAGGAAAAATTGGTTGCTTGGCGATTGTCGGCAGCTATAACTAATTTATTATGAATTAAAAGAGTAATTTATGCATCAATGTCCAGTTGTATGGATTAAGGGAGAAAATAATCTCTTTAGCTGGAACCCTCCTAAATTGATTTTTCCTCTATTATTTGCTTCGTTCCGCTTCTAATTTTCCTCCAGATTTAATTAGTGCATATATGGTGATTTTATACATAATTTTAAAGTTACCATACAAAACTTGTTTTATTACTATTACGAAAAGAAATAATCAAACTGTTCTCGTGGGATCGACTCGACTTACCCTATACTAGTTCAGAGTGAGAACGGGATATAATTTTGGTGGTTTAATGACACACCAAATTTTGGCCGCCGTTCTTTTGGGAACGGTGAATTTATTTCTTTTGGAACATATCTTGACCGATTGTTTGAGTTTATGCCAAAGTCCTCAAACACAGGTGAATTGATATTTGATCCAAATGATAGAAGGCGACCAAAAGCTCACTATATGAGACAAAGGAAGCTAAAAGGCAACTTAAGGATTCAATGTCTTCCCAGGTATAGCTCAAGCTGTTTCTTTAACAAATTCATCATCTGAAGAAGATGTATTTTCGAAAACAGAATCAGAAGAAATGGCAGAAAATCAGAATCAGAATCAAAGGCAGAATCAGAACAATGTCTAGGCACCCCCTGCACCAAGGCCTGAAAGAACACTTCGAGAAATGGGCGCCCCTGATGTAGACCAGAATCCATTATTCATTGCTTTCCTAGAGAACGACCAACCTTTTGATCTGAAGTCTTCAGTGATCCATTCCTTGCCTAAATTTCATGGACATATTTGTGAGGACCCTTGTAAGCATCTGAGAGATCATCAGTTGTCCGGCACAACTCAAAGAATGCAAGGTATGTGTTGACGGTTAAAATAGTCTATCCTACGGCATCAACATTCTATCCATTATGAGCTGAAAATAGTTGTTTCGACCTATAAATATGAACCATTTAAGTTGAATATCATATGTCGGGTTCGTAAGTCGAGAAATCTGCACTTAACGTTTATTTTCCCAATTTCGATATTATTTCGTGCATTATTTGATAATTTTCAGGATACGAAATATTGGGCTGAGCATTATGGACGAATCTGGTGTAGACTGAATGATAGGAATGGGCCTAGGGTATTCCAGAACCTTCCAAGTTAAGTCCGCATAAGAAAAAAGATGAAAATACCCTCGGTTTACCGAGGTGTGCCGCCAGTTTACAAAGAGTCCAGATCCTTCCGAAACACGTTTTCTAGGACGAGGGAATGAACTAGGTGTTTCTAAGTCGGTTTAGGTAGCTATAAATAAGAGGCTTCGCCTCAGAACACAAAGGTACCAAAAATATTACAAGTATTATGCAATAAAAGTTCTTTGTTCTTTATTTTTATTATTTTATGAGTTCTGGTCGGAGAGACGATGGAGTCGCCACCTAGGGAGAGATCCGAGGGAGATCTACGCTCGTCTTCGAGGGTATGATTTTATGTCTTTTCCAAGATGTAGATATGTCATTGTTCTATTCGACTAGTATGTTTTAATTGCTTGTTTAGTTTAATTATGTAGTAGTTAGTTTATTTTACCCCATCTGTTATAGATCTAATTCGTTGGTGAAGAAATCATGAAATAACGGTTGCATTTTTCAGATCTGCGACGGTCTATATCGCTAGATCTGAATACCTAGTAAATTACTAATTTGTGATAATAGGTGCCGGCTACGTTGATCGATAGATTTAATTTACATGTTAGTAGCCTGATGAACTATTTGCATGTCTTCGTAAAACTAGCATGAAATACGAATAGTGAAGTGCTATGTTTGGACATTATCTAGATGGACCCTAGGAACATGTTGATCGGTGTAATATTTGCCAAAGCGGGTTTACGGTATGAGTTAGCGCTCAATATCGACAGCTCAAGTTCTTTATGCGTATGGGCTATTACGGACCAATTAAGGAAGGTAGCTTGAGTATAGATTGTCTACTACCATTGTCGGTGTAGATAGGGTTAGGAGTTGTACCCGTAGCTGAACAATGAATTAAAATTCACCAATGGGGAGGACTGTTGCATATGTGGGGGGAATAACTAATTACTCATAATTGAACTAATACATTAGAAACTTTTGTTGCCCCGTTGAACTTGCATAATCTTGCTAGTTGATTGTTACCAATTTTACTATTGTCTATATTATAGTTGGTTGTAGACCATATTTGTGACAAGCTCAATCTTGATAATTAGACGTTCTTACGAGTCTTTGTGGGATCGACCTTGACTCTCCAGTACTCTACTATGATAGACCTAGAGCTATTACTAGTTAGTGCTTTGCACTCGATCAAGATTTTTGGCACCGTTTCCGGGGACTTGTGTCAAGAATACTTTATATTTAAGATTGAGTGTCTATATATATTTGATTCTATTTAATTGAGTTTGTTTTATAGTCTATTTATACTGAAGTCGTGTAGAGTCAGTTCTGTTAAAATCTGGGAAAAGCTTCATCCTATTTACTGAGGGTCTCAATTTCGGTAGAATCGTTTCTGTCAGTTCAGCATCAATTCAATAGTCAGAGTCTGTATTTTTGAGTCTGCCAGGCGTGTGTAACAGCTAGCGAGGCAAGTCACAAACCTTTTTATTTTCCTTTTGTGTCTTGTAGTATGATACACGAAGTTTAGCAGCCAAACTCGAGAGATTCATACCTGAGATTGAAAAGTTTGCTAGACAAAAGAGAAAGGAAACTCGAGAGAGATCTATTAGGCGGGCGGACGATGTGATTTTGCATGAAGGAGATCACAACGAGAGGGAAGAAGAGATTCCACCTTTGGAGGATACCGAAATCAACATGGCACAGAACGGACAAAATGGACAAAATGGAGCAGGAGTTATGGTACAAGCAGATAGGAGAACTCTACAGAGTTATGCAATGCCGACAATTGAGCAGTCCGTGCCAGCAATTGTTCAGCCAGAGAATGCGGCTGAGGTATTCCACCTGAAACCAAATGTGATACATATGTTGACTAATTACACTGCCTTTCATGGAGTACCAAACGAAGATCCTAGTGTACACGTCACCAACTTTCTGGAGATAGTCAGCACGGTCAAGCCCAGCAGGAGTACTGAAGACAACATTAAACTGAAATTGTTTCCATTCACTCTGAAGGATAAAGCGAAGATATGGTTATTGTCTCTAGCACCGGGATCGATTAAAACTTGGACCGATCTGCTACAAAAGTTTATGAATAAGTCCGCCACCGGGAAATCACTCTGAGATGAAACAAGACAATATAAATTTCAAGCAGAAACCCACTGGAACCATTGAAGAAGCTTGGGAAGGATTTAAGGAAGCACAGAGGAGATGCCCTCACCATGATATCACTTTGTCCATACGAATGCATAGTTTCTATCACGGATTACGGCCAAGTGAATAAATGAGAGTTGATGTATCGAGCAATGGATGTTTTGCGTTGATATCACCTAAAGAAGCCGAAGAAAAACTGGAGCAAATCGCACTTACCAGTCATTGAGGAACGCCTTAGATTGAAACCGCCAAAGTAGCTGATGGCGTATTTGGAGAAGATACTTCTCAAAAGATCTTATACCAGCTAATGTCAAGGAATGAGAAGATAGATGGCATGCAAGATCGCATTGCCAAGGTGGAGAAAGTACAAGATATATAAGCAACCAACACTGAAGATGTGAACTATATCGGGAGGCAATGAAATCGTTATGGGGCGGATATCGCCCAGGTTCTCATGACCACCCTGGTTTTAGATCGAGTGACCCCACTAGGGGTTTTAGACAAAGTGATTCTAATGGTGGAGAGAGACCGAGACAAACCGGGCGGATTCATGCCTCAATTCAACAAGTCAAGTGGTTGGGAAGCAGCCATGGAAAAAATGAGCTCAACTATGACCGCCACGGTCAATCAACTTATGAAATCCATGACTGAGCTGAATACAAACTTCACCACATATTGTCAGAAGAATGATACAAGACTGACCAATCAAGAAGCCTTAGTGCAGAATCTGTCGCACCAAGTGGGGCAGATTTCCGAACAAGTGTCCGCCCGTCCTCCGAGAGGATTGCCAAGTAATGCTGAGAAGAATCCGAAGGAAGTGAATGCAATCATGACTAGAAGCGGAAATGAACTGCCTGGACCAGTTATACCAACTGTCCAAAAAGAATCAAAAAGCAATCAGCAGCAGAACGCAGCAAAATCTGAAGAAAAAATGGGCCAGTAAACCGGGACACCACTCCGGTAAACCGAGAGTCACGAAAATTGAGACAAGCGCAGAGCAAAGCAAGCGATCGGCAAGTAAGTCTTCACAAACTGTATTATTAATCCTGTTACTTTACTTTATCCCACTAAGAAGTACAAGCCGAATAATGATGATGCTCGTTATAAAAAGTTCATATAAATGTTTAAAAAGTTGTAAGTGAATATACCTTTGGTAGAAGCTCTGGCCGGAATGCCAGAATATGCGAAATTCTTGAAAGAAGCAATCTCTACCAAAAGGAAGTTATTAGTCCTTGAGACTATATGGCTTAACAAGGAATGCTCAGTAGTTTTGCAACACAAACTGCCTCCCAAGTGTAAAGATCCTGAGAGCTTCCTCATACCTTGCACAATTGGCGGAGTATGCCTAAACAAAGCATTATGTGATCTTGGAGCCAGTTTCAATCTTATGCCACTCTTCATCTATCATAAGTTAGGCATAAAAGAGTCGAACGAAACATCTATAATCCTTCAATTAGCAGATAGGTCTATGAAGCAACCTTGTGTAGTGGTGGAGGATGTTCTAGTGAAAGTTGATAAGTTTGTATTCCATGTAGACTTTGTGGTGCTAGACATGGAGGCTAACCACGATGTTTCATTGATCTTAGGAAGACCTTTCCTAGCTACGTGTAAGACATTGATAGATGCTCATAAGGGTGAGGTGATTACGAGAGTGAATAAGGACAAAATAGTATTCAATGTGATGAATTCGATGAGATATGCTCAAGATGAAGGAGAAGCATGCTACATGCTAGATGCCATAGACGAACTTGTTTTGGAATTATATCAGCAAGTGGAACTAGACCCTGAGGTAGCAGAGACTTTGCTCCTAAAGGATGAAGAAAGTTATGAGGAAACTTGGCACAGGTGTAGCGAAGGTCAAGTGCGAGAAATAGAGCCTATATCTTCTGTGGATTTAGGAGGAACCATTCATAGACCTTCATGGCACAAGTTCTTTGATTTACAATTAACTGGTAAGCTGTTAAGATCATTGTTAGAAGAGCCACAAAGGAACTTATCATTGAAACCTTTGCCATCTCACCGAAATACGTGTACTTACAAGATGATACTCTCACCCTTATAATTTCATCGTTATTATCACCTTTAGAGGAGGAGAAAATTTTAAAGTCTTGAGAGAGCACAAGGGAGCATTTGGATGGACGATTGTAGATATTAGAGGAATAAGTCCATCGGCGTGCATGCATAAGATCTCTATAGACCCTGGAAAGAAAGCGGTAGCACAACCACAAGGAGGTTGACACCACAACTGAAAGATGTTGTTAAGGAAGAGATTATAAAGATGTTGGAGATGGGAATCATTTTCCCATTTGAGACAATGAATGGGTAAGCCCAATTTATGTGGTGCACAAGGCAGGAGGATTCACTGTACAACCTAATGAGTTTGATGAGTTAATCACCGTGAGACTAATTCTTTGGACATCGAGTTTGTATTGATTTCTAAAAATTGAATGGCGTAACTCGTAAAGATCATTTCCCTACCATTCATTGATCGGATGTTAGAAAGATTAAGCGGTGATATGAGTCAACTTTCTATGTACTTTGGTGTGCAGTTTAACCCCGTTTATCACTTTATTGGCATGTTTTGGGTAGATATAGGCCTGTTTGAGAGTAATATCGAGAGTTATACATACGGGAGTTAAAGCTGTCATATCGATAATAAAAACTCTCGCTTTTTAAAAATATTTAACTTTTTTTTCGAGCACTTTTGTCTTGCGGAATTATGCGTGGTATGTGTTCGTACATGTTATTGCAGGGATTAGGTGACTCGAGGACCCGGAAGGCGATGTTTTGGGATGAGAAGCATGGTCGTGGCTCAAATTAGCATGAAAGTGAAGAAAAGTCAAGTTTGAGTGAAATCAAGGCAAACTGGCGTTTGCCATACCTCAAACTGGCGTTTGACAGAAGTACCATTGATACTGAAAGTTGAGTTTTTAGCCAAACTAGAGTTCAAATTACCCCCAAACTGGCGTTTGGATGGGTTCAGCCTGAATCAAAAAGTTCATTCAAGCCAAACTGGCGTTCAGACGCTGAAAACAGGCGTTTGTCCCTCAAGGCATGATCCATGAACTGGCGTTCAAGTTAAGGCAAACGCTCATCCATGGAAGGAGAAACCCTAATATCATCAAGATTTCCAGGAAAACTAGCGTTTGATGAGAGAGGCAAGCGGCGTTTGCGACAATGTAAGCAGATTTTCGACCTACACTATAAATATGCAGCTCATTCAGCCCCTACATCTTTGGCCGTCTTTAGACTTTTCCTAGGCGATTTAAGTGCGATTTTAGTGTAGTTTGATCACCTTTCAATCCTTTGATTCCATAGATTACTCCCTTCGATTCTACACACTTGTTATAGCTTAGATTTCCTTTTCAAGAACAAAAGATTCAACTTTTTGGTGCAATTATTTCGTCATACATTATGGATCAGATTTTCTGCTATTTTATGGTAATGAATTATTTCCCTTTTATTATTCCTAGCATGTTTTCCTTTCTTATTTTGTTTAATAGCATAATCATGAGTAGCTAATTGCATGTATAGTCGAATTATGTGAAAGCGAGCGAAAACCCTAAGGGGGATGAGATTGGGAATTGTGTAGTGTGTAATTGAATGTTTAAACGATTAATCCATGTCCTAAAAATTATTTTAACATCTTTGAATTAGATTGATCACCTAGTTCACTGTCACACACATCAAACTTATAGATGCATTTTGCGGTGAGATGTGGGATAAGGGGTTTTAGGATCGTTGCGTAGATTCGGCCTAGTTGTTAGTCTGTTTCCAATCTGAGGTTTGTCATCGTTGTTCGAGCGACTCTCAGAGCTTAATCATGTTAGGATAATCGGTTTTCTATAGGGAGAGTCGGTTAGCTTCACATAGGGTGGTTAGATCGAGTTGTTCAGTCTAATCACTAGAATTAGGAGTTGGCACCCGTGGATGTCGTTAAACTACTTAGGATAGGTAGGTCGTTTAAGACACGCTCCTGCCAAGTTTCTTTAGGGGTAAAAGTAGCTCGTGGGATCATAGTTCGGCTATACCTTTTAATATCTGAAGTACAACCATTAGTATAATCTTTAATTGCATTAGCATAATACCCTCCCACCATATTTTGGCACGAACTAAGTTCGACGTCACTTTGGTACTTAGACATTGCTCCTCGTGGATTCGACCTTGTGACCACTATACTCCCGTTGACGCGATACTCTCGTCGGTAAAAGTTAGTTGTTAAGTATTTTTCTATCAAGCGGTCATGCTTTTTATTGTTTCTTAGATGGATATTCAGTTACTATCGGATCCATATTGCACCGAGGACCATGAGAAAACAAATTTCACATGTCCCTATGGAACTTTTGCATACAATCACATGCCTTTTGGGTTATGTAATGCACCAACAACATTCCAAAGGTGCATAATGTCATTATTTGCGGACATGGTGGAGGATTTTCTGGTGATTTTCATTGATGATTTCTCTGTATTTGGAGATAGCTTTGATAAATGCTTGGACAATTTGAGAAGACTGCTGAAGAGATGTGAAGAGACCAACCTTGTAGTTAACTGGGAAAAATGCCATTTCATGGTTACAGAAGGAATAGTATTGGGTCATAGGATTTTGAGGAAATGAATGGAGGTTGACAGGGCAAAGATAGAGGTGACAGAGAAGTTACCCCCTCCAACAAACTTAAAGACGTTGTGAGCCTTTCTTGGCCACGCAGGATTTTATAGGAGGTTTATTAAGGATTTCTCTAAAGTTTCTAGACCTTTGACGGAATTACTTGCAAACGATGTACCTTTTGTGTTTAGTGAAGAATGCAATAAAGCATTCAACACACTACAACAAATGTTTATAACCGCCCCAATTCTGGTAGCCCCAAATTGGAACAAACCTTTTGAGCTTATGTGTGATGCAAGCGACACGGCAGTTGGAGCAGCCCTGGGACAAAGGGAGGATAAAATCTTTAAGCTTATCTATTACGCCAGTCGTACCTTTAATAGTGCCCAGAGGAATTATGTGACTACAGAAAAGGAACTCTTAGCTGTCATCTTTGTATTTGACAAGTTTCGACCATGTCTAATAGGATCGAAAGTCACTGTATTCACTGACCATGCAGCTTTGAAATACCTTTTAACCAAGCAAGACTCCAAGCCAAGATTGTTAAGATGGATTCTACTCTTACAAGAGTTGATGTTGAGATTAAGGACAAAAAGGGATCTGAGAACCAGGTGGCTGATCACCTGTCAAGATTAACTTTGCTGGAAGAAGAACAACCTACTGAGATTAGGAAGAGCTTCCCTGATGAACAACTTTTTGCCGTCTCAGTGGTAGCTCGAGTTGAATCTCAGCCCTGACATCATACATCAAGAGTGGGCAAGGTATACCCTTGGTTTGCTGACATTGTCAATTATCTAGTAGGAAAGTACCTACCAACGGAATTCACAAATGCGGATAAGAAGAAGTTTTTCACATATCTGAAGCATTATCATTGGGACGATCCCTACCTATACAAATTACGCCCTGATGCCATTCTTAGGATATGCATCCATGATGATGAGATTCCAAGTATTTTGCACCTATATCATTCTAGAGAGGCTGGAGGTCACTATGGGCCACACAAGACAGCAGCAAAGGTACTGCAGTGTGGATTCTATTGGCCTACAATTCATAAATGTACTTATAAGTTTACAAGAGCCTGTATTCCTGTCAAATGACCGGTAATATTTCTGAGCGGAATGAGATGCCACTGCAAAGTATCTTAGAAGTGGAGTTATTCGATGTTTGGGGAATTGATTTTGTAGGGCCTTTCACATCGTCAGAATCAAATCGTTACATCCTGGTAGCAGTTGATTATGTTTCCAAATGGGTGGAGGCAGTGGCCTCTCCTACTAATGATGCCAGGGTTGTCCTGAGGTTTCTTAAGAAAAATATTTTGACGAGGTTTGAAGTGCCCAGAGCCATAATTAGTGATGGAAGGAGTCATTTCTGTACTAGGTTGTTTGAGAAATTGATGATGAGATACAGGGTTAGACATAAGATTGCAACATCATCATATCACCCTCAGACTAGTGGACAAGTAGAAGTCATTAACAGAGAGATTAAGAGGATCTTAGAGAAGACTGTGAATCCCACGAGGAAAGATTGGTCTTTGAAATTGGATGATGCTCTTTGGGCGTACAGAACAGCTTATAGGACCATATTGGGATGTCACCGTAAATGATAGTATTTGGAAAAGCATGTCACTTACCGGTAGAACTCGAGCACCGAGCACTGTGGGCTACGAGATTTTTAAACATGGATGAGAATTTAGCCGGTGAAAAGAGAATTCTAGAATTGAATAGATTGGAGGAGTTTAGACTTCAAGCGTATAAGAATGCAAAGATTTACAAGGAGAGAATGAAGCGCCTGCATGATAAGAAGATTCTGAACCGCACATTTCAAGTTGGAGATAAGGTGCTGGTATATAATTCGCGTCTTCGTCTTTTTCCTGGAAAGTTGAAGTCTAGATGGTATGGACATGTAGTCACGAAAGTCTTCAATTCAGGCGCATGTGAAGTTAGACATGAATACTCTGGGTAGACTTTCATAGTAAACGGCCACAGGCTGAAGCATTACCTAGAGCACAAGTATAACCCTGAGTTGGAAGTCATTACGTTGACAGAGCCAGAGTATGAATAAAGGAGCCCTATTAGTACAGTCGAGCTGGCGACGACTATAAACTCAGAACTATTTCTAAACCCTTATTTATTGCTTTTGTTTATTTAAGTTATTTTGAGTCAATAAAGTAGCATGACAGTCTCAAGGTTTTTTTCATCACATTTATCTTCGGTCATCTGGCAAGAGATATATGTGGTTTTTTCCTTCACGATTCTCATGTGATACGCTCGTAAAATTTTCCGCGTCTTGCTTAGGCCAATAAAGAATAAAGTGGATTAAATTGTTTTTGCGCATTCCTCCGGTATGCACAATTACCGCCACCTTATTTTCTTATTGCCCTTCGCATGTTACTCACAGATTTTGGAAGTATTTTGGGAAGCAAGTAATAACTTGGAAGAGGAATGACCTAGGAGCTAATGATTCTGCTCCGGGATTTGCTTTGACTTAGCCGACCAATTCCAGAGCTAAGTACCTTTCTTTTTCTTTATTATTAGTCATGGGGACAATGTCTATAATTAGTGGGGGGGGTAAGGCGTCTTAGCTAGATATTCGAATAAGGGAATAAATTTTGAAAATTTAACATTGTTTTTAGCTTGCTTATTGCACGTTTCCGAGTAAGGAATCGGTAGAAAATGAGCCCAAGTTTAATTTGAAGTGAGCTATAGCATATTCAATTTAGTATGGAGGAATGAGCATATATTATGTTGCGTGAAGTAGTAACTTATTAATTATTATTCTGTCATTGCAATCAATATTTGAGCACATAATCTGAGTGAGAAGTGTTTAAGATTAGATGATGAGTTGTTTTACCCGGGAATCATTATTTGTCTGTCTATATACTTTACCACATTGTTGTAAGACAAGGGGAGCGACTTGAATGCCGCAAGAGGTAACCAGGCAAAACGGACTTGTGAGAGAAAGAGAAAAAAAAGTGAGGAAATCTGCCAGAAAAAAAATGATGAAAAAAAATTTGAAAAAAAGAAAAATATATGCAATAAAGGCAGTGAGGGAAGCGAACTCATGTAAAAAGGGCATGACCCTCACATAAAAAGAAACAAACGAGGACTTAAGAGAGATGCTTAGTCCCCGAGTCCGCCCGACCCAATTAAGGTGCCATGTTGTGTAACCAAGTCTGAAGGCAAGATGAGCGAGTGTATGCGCAGGTAAGTTAAGATTGTGGGTTAATACAACTTGATTCTCCTCATGAATGCACTATCACGGCTGATTCATCACACGCACATTGATGCATGATAAGTAGTGATTAATGGGGAGCTAATGGATTGTGGCTTAATGTATGTATCTGTCGGAAATCTTTATTGAATATGTGGTAGTAGATGGAGATTTCTCTTGGAGGTACATTCCGCCTTGATACTCTGTTCGCGGACAAGCAAAAGGCTAGTGGGGGTAGATGATGACGATTAAAATAGTCTATCCTACGGCATCAACATTCTATCCATTATGAGCTAAAAATAGTTGTTTCGACCTATAAATATGAACCATTTAAGTTGAATATCATATGTCGGGTTCGTGAGTCGAGAAATCTGCACTTAATGTTTATTTTTCCTATTTCGATATTATTTCATGCATTATTTGATTATTTTCAGGATACGAAATATTGGGCTGCGCATTATGGATGAATCTAGAGTGGACTAAATGAAAGGAATGGGACTAGGGTATTCCAGAACCTTCCAAGTTAAGTGGGCAGAAGGAAAAAGATGAAAATACCCTCGGTTTACCGAGGTGTGCTGCCGGTTTACCGAGAGTCCAGATCCTTCCAAAACGCGTTTCCTTGGACGAGGGGTAGAACTAGGTGTTTCTAAGTCGGTTTAGGTAGCTATAAATAAGAGGCTTCGCCTCAAAACACAAGGGTAACAAAAATATTACAAGTATTATGCAATAAAAGTTCTTTGTTCTTTATTTTTATTATTTTATGAGTTCTGGTCGGAGAGACGACGGAGTCGCCGCCTAGGGAGAGATCCAAGGGAGATTTACGTTCGTCTTCAAGGGTATGATTTTCTGTCTTTTTCAAGATGTTGATCTATCATTGCTCTATTCTAGTATGTTTTAATTGCTTATTTAGTTTAATTATGTAGTAGTTAGTTTATTTTACCCCATGTGTTATAGATCTAATTCGTTGGTGGAGAAATCATGAAATAGTGGTTGCGTTCTTCAGATCTGCTACGGTCTATATCGCTAGATCTGAATACCTAGTAAATTACTAATTTATGATAATCGGCGCCAGCTACGTTGATCGCTAGATTTAGTTTACGTGTTAGTTGTCTGATCAACTATTTGCATGTCTTCGTAAAACTAGCATGAAATACGAATAGTGTCGACAGCTGTCTAGGCAGGTTTGCGGTATGAGTTAGCGCTCAATATCGACAGCTCTAGTTCTTTATGTGTATGGACTATTACGGACCAATTAAGGAGGGTATCTTGCGTATAGATTGTCTACTACCATTGTCGGAGTAGATAGGGTTAGGAGTTGTACCCGTAGCTGAACAATGAATTAAAATTCACCAACGGGGAGGACTGTTGCATGTGTGGGGGGAATAACTAATTACTCATAATTGAACTAATACATTAGAAACTCTTGTTGCTCCGTTGAACTTGCATAATCTTGCTAGTTGATTGTTACCAATTTTACTACTATTTATATTATAGTTGGTCGTAGACCATATTTGTGACAAGCTCAATCTTGATAATTAGACATTCATACGAGTCTCTTTGGGATCGACCTTGACACTCGCCAGTACTCTACTACGATAGACCTAGTCCTATTGCTAGTAAGTGATTTGCACGCGATCAGTATGCCAGAAGATGAAATGAAGCTATGAACCTTTGCATTTACACTAGAAGGCAGAGCAAGTGATTGGTTCTACTCATTACCTTCAGGATCCATCACCACATGGGATGCCATGAGATCAATGTTTTTGGAAAGATTTTTTACAGCATCCCGAGCTGCCAACATAAGGAAAAATATCTTTGTGGTTAGACAAGTGCCATGAGAGTCTCTTTTTTATTACTGGGAGAGGTTTAAGAAGTTATGTGCCATTTATCCTCAGCATCAGATTCCCGAACAACTATTGATCTAATATTTATTTGAGGGATTATTGAACCATGAAAGAACCATTATCGATGCTGCAAGTGGGGGAGAATTTGTGAATCATACTTGTGAACAGGCTCGCATATTAATTGAGAATATGGCATCCAACGCCCAGCAATATGGCACTAGGTAGGATACACCAAGGCCAGTGAATGAAGCTAAGTTGTCTACAATTGATCATAGGCTGGATACATTGACCTCTATAGTGGAAAAGATGGCGACCGGAAAAGTTCAACAAGTCAAGGCATGTGGAATCTGCAGCACGGTTGGACACCCTACGGACATGTGTCCAACTTTACAAGAAGATGGAACTGAACATGTTAATGTTGTAGGTGGTTATCAAGGGCAGCAACAACATAGAAGTATGATCCCTACCCATAAAACTATAGAACACAAGGAGCCCAACCACAAATTTTGCAAAGGGCCCAAGCCCCAGCTCCTACCAAATTCTCAACGGAGAATATAATGAAAACTATGACAATTTCCCTCCAACAAACTATGCAGCAAGAAAATCAGAAGCTTCATCAAAATATTCGGCAGGAAATTCAACAGGTTTAGAGTGAGTCGAGAGCGGGAGTGAGGAATCTTGAGATTTAAATATCTCAGTTGGCAGCTGATGTAAACCAATTGAAAGACAGTCAAGGGAAGCTTTCTTCCCAAGTGGTGAATCCAAGAGAGAGTGTTAATGATGTGGTTTTGCGAAGTGGTAAAGAATTTTCCGAGCCTACTCGAGAGAAAGTTGCTGAGAAAGTGCAAGTGGAGGATAATTCTAAGGATGCGGTTTCTGATGAGCAGACTGAGCCTAAAACCAAGAAGAAAGAACCAAATATTGTTATCCCCCCCCCCCCCCTTTTCTAGGTAGGTTGGCCAAGGCTAAGAAAGAAGAGGAAGAAAAGGCCATGTTGGATACTTTCAAGAAAGTGGAAATCAATCTCCCTTTGTTGGAGTTCATTAAACAAATGCCTAGATACACAAAGTTTCTAAAAGAGCTATGCACCAAGAATGATGAAGTTGAGGGCCAATGCAAGAGTGATTGCGGATGAGAACGTGTCTGCGGTCATACAACACAAAGTGCCACCAAAATGCACAGATCCAAGTATGTTTAAAGTTCCTTGCACCATTGGTAAGAAAAATATTGAAGGAGAAATGCTAGACTTAGGTGCATCCATCAATGTTATGTCTTTGTCTGTTTATAATGAATTAAACCTAGGACCTTTAAAAGAAACAAGGATCGTAATCCAATTGGCTGAAAAGTCCAATTCATATCATGAGGTCATGGTTGAAGACATGCTATTGAAGTTTAATGGGCTTATATTTCCAGTAGATTTATATATTATTGGTATGGATGATGAGTTCTCCCAACGACCTTCACCCATTTTTCTAAGGAGACCTTTCATGAAAACATCTAAGACTAGGATCGATGTTGATAAGGGCATTTTTACTTTTGAATTTGATGGTCAACTTGGTACATATAACATGTTTGATGGTAATACATGCCCGAATACTAGTGAGTCTGTGTTTCATGTTAGTGTCAATGATTGTGTTGTTGATAAACCTGTGGAAACTAACCCTGAGAAAAATGAGCTTGAGTTGTTGTGCCTAGAAAGTTTTACAGGTATGGATGGTGGAAAATGGGAGGTTGGTGAATCATTTAGATTTGCATTGAAGGGAGCACTATACACTCCCAATGATGCTTTCTTGGGAAGTGACAAGGAAGAGATGCTAAGAAAGGCAAAAACATAAGGTACTGTCACATGAAATTCGAATCCAAGTTTTCAAAGGAGGTACGAGGTTTATGGTAAGCCCTATGCAGTGGTCGTTTGACGCAAAACTGCAATTGATGCTAGGTAAGTTAGGGTCATTCTCTGGTGAGTGGCCGAGCGCGTAAGTTTGTCTTAGCCAAAGACGTTAAACAATGTGCTGGATGAGAGGCAACCCAACGTGAATTTTCTAAGGTTTTTTTTTTTTTTTTTTTTTTTTTTTTGTTTATCCATGAAAAAAAAAAAAGAGAATTGCATGTGGGTGGAGTTTTTGGTGTCTATCTTGCAGGTTAAGGCGAACGGATTTTTGGACAAGATCCGAGAGAATGGTTATGCACGTCGATATGAAGGCACAAGTTGACGCAACCATTCAAGAATGGAGGATTTTTCATGCTTGGCGTGGAATTATTTTATGCAAAAAAAGGGATAAATTGTCATTTCTGGGATCCCAAAACAAATAGGTCGTGACAAACATAGTCCAAGCATTTATGCCCATCAGCCATGATATGTGAAATTGAGGATCCCAACTTTAGTGTTGAGTAGGGAGAGAGCTCCCAGCTTCTCCTGTTACAACGTTTAAAAAAATAAAATAAAAAAAATAAAAAAACGGGGGGCAGACTTTGGGATCCCATAGTTAGTGTTAAATGGGGTGAGACGTCTCTGCTCCTTCACCAATACAAGCGCCCAAAAAAAAAAAAAAAAAACACTATCCCCAAATTCAAAATAATAATAATAAAATAAAAGTAGTAGAAAAGTCATGTTCTCTTCTTCCCCAAATACACCTATCCCCGTCCTTGTTCCCCTCCCCGTCAAAACCACAACCGGCCACCACCCATCTGCTTGCTTCAACCACCGTCGCAGCACAACTCCGGCCACCAGCTCATCTCCTCCGATGGAAAGGGACACGAAACCGGCAAAGAACAAGTCTCATCTCCCCCGTCGAGCTAAACCTCTTTCTCCGGCCATGCCTGCCGCCGGCCGTTCGTCGACAACGCAGGTACACCCTTCCTTCTCGACTAATGCCGTTTTACCACCCCCCTTCTAAACCCACCCCCGTCCCCTTCTCCCAATTGCCCCATGTTCCAACATCCCAGCATCACCCTGTTTTACAACCAAAAAAAAAGGAAAAAACCATCTACACTCCTAATCCAGTCCACTCTTCTCATCTTGCCACAAATCACCATGAACTCATCCCAGCTCCAGCGAAATTCCTCCCCCAAATCCCCACCACAAGTAGCTACAACCCCCAACCATTACTACCCAACCGGAGTTGTCACGAACTACGGCGACTCGAGGAATGAAACAGGTAGCTCCCTCTCAATCCGCAGCACCGCCCGCATGCCGTTGATTATATGAATACCATGATGGATTCTAAGGAATATACTTCATCGCCCCACTCAATTGTAACGTGTTCTCATCCATTTTATTTTATTTCATATTTACATTAGTACCTCCTGCATATCATGGATTACTTGCATCTCCAGGTAGTACATATTACGCATTTCACATTCTTTCCTACATTTTTAGGGGACAAAGTGTAGGGAGCTTTTCATGCATGTTCATATTAAAATTGCATCTTTAGGATATATTAGGATCTCATAAGCATCGACTATGCCTATTATGACACTTTACTAACTTTTTCATTTAAATCTTGTGTGAAATAATAATAATAATCAATTGGTAATTGACCGAATCAAGCACACAATTTTCTTGATGCGCACTCACCTTATATCACTTGTTTGTGAGTTTTGGAGGTAAAATCATTGAGCTCTAACAAAAAGCTATTTAAAATTGAGGATTTCACCTAACCAAAAAGACAGACTCATTTCATTTTTCCTCTGAGTGGTATCCACACAGTCCAATGTCATTATAGATTTTGCATTGACATGCATTTCGAGACCACACTTTTTCAAGTTCGTTGCACTTAAAGTGATTGAGGCACATAGGATTTAACCCCTTCTAGACCCACTTTTGTTGGCTTACCCATATTTTATACCCTCAGTGAGCCCCGTCTAGCCTGACCCCTTTCTTTGATCAAACTCCAGAAAATAAACTCATGGTATTTTCTTACGACATCCCTCTTTTTGCTGACCCTATTGTCAGGAGATTGAATGAATAGTTGCATGAAATTCTAAAGAAGTACCAAGAAGTGAATATCTATAGAAGTATGGCTCACGATTACGCAATGAATGTGTGTTTCAAGATCTCGAAAAAGAAAAGGTTGAATGTTAAAAAAATGATTAAAAAAAATAAATAAAGAAAGAAAAAAAAAGGAGATTACATTGAAGGAGGGTTTTACATATTAAAGAAGAAGTTTGTTT
Source organism: Gentiana macrophylla (assembly GCA_026214975.1). Classification (NCBI taxonomy): domain Eukaryota; kingdom Viridiplantae; phylum Streptophyta; class Magnoliopsida; order Gentianales; family Gentianaceae; genus Gentiana; species Gentiana macrophylla. The sequence continues at coordinate 91,218 of JAOBSW010000837.1, forward strand.
CCGAACTCAATTTTTGCAAGTTTCTTTGGAAAGCACTGTTTGCACTTCTATTCTGAGTTATGAGTTGTGATATTTTGGAGCCATGTTGTGCATTTCGTTGGAATCATTTTTTGCGAACACATGATAATAGATGTGATTATTCATGCTTTCTTATTGACAATTAAGCCCCATATATTCCGTTTTTCCTACCTTGTTTTCAGTCCCTAGCCCTGTTACAACCTTTATAAAGACCTCATGATTTGTGCATTGGATTTTAAATGCATAGTGGTGGAGATTTGATTGATATGCAAACATATGATAATGCTTGGTTGTGTGTTGATTTTTGAGAGAGAGTGAATTGTCCCTATGCAGTATATTGAGAGTTTTACACGTGAGGACAAGTTGAGACTCTTTTATTTTGGAACTTTAAAGTTTATGATCGAGTGAGTTAAAGTGAGTCGTATGAACACCAATGTGTGAATATATTGCATGATTACCATTTGGCTTGCATTATGGAACATGAGGTTGATGAGACAGTTGGACGGACGTCATTAATTGAATTCTTTTGGTGCTTTGCATTCATGTAGATGTAGTTTTAGGTCATGCACTTTGGATTTAGTGTCATGCATTTTTCTTTTATTGTTTTTGGGATGAGTGTGCATTGCTTGAGGACAAACAATTGTTTATGTGTGAGGGAGTTGATAAGTCCATAATTAGCAAGGATTTGGTGCGTAGTTTATACCTATTTTATCGAGAGATACGCCTTTTCGGGTATGTTTTTGTTGATTTTCAGGTTTAAGGAGATCGGAAGAAGAAATTGAAGAAATGATGGATTTATTGGCCGCAAGAGACGAATTTTAAAGAAGTGAAGAATTCAAGATTAAAGTCTGACCATTTTCACTTTTTGATGATGACGGGATCCCGACTATTGCGGGAAGACGAAAAAGGCTTCCAAGGCCCAAGTCAAGACACCACTTACGATCTGGAATTCATGGATTTAATTCTCTTATTTTCTCATAGGCTTTTAGTTTATTTATGGATTATTTTCCTCATTAGGATTTTTATTTTATTATTGGACCTTTTTATTTATTAACTAACTAGCCATTAACCCGCGCAATGCATAGGAAATTTAAACACCTTGAAACAATACCGCATTTTCTTAAAAGGGCATTGTTAAAATTTTGGGGCACCATCGTAAAATTCGATCTCTTCAAATCTATGCACAAACTCGAATCTGAAAAGGTCGAGGGAAAATTTCGACACCGTCTTGTTGGAAATAAAATTTATGTTTTGATGATAATTCATCTTATTTATTATAATGTTGTATCAACCCCATTTGATGAAGTGTGAAGCCAAATTGTTATAGTGAAAAGCTAAAAGATGTCTAGAAATCGAATGTATAAGCTTTATTAAGTCGATTTTTGTATAGGTTACATCGGACAAGCAATCGTAATTATTAGTGTGTCGTAAAAGCGGCTCGGGAATCAATTAGAAAGCTGGAATTCATCAAGACAAACAAACTGACTCAGATACACCTACTGAAAAAGGTAAGTTCGCTGAGAGTTACAGACTCAGTTGGCTTATCTAGAAGATGGAAGAACTGAGGGACACAGACTCAGTTATTGAAGAATGAAGAACTGAGGGTTCAAACTCAGTTATGAAGATTAAAAGTCGAGACTGTAAAGTTGGACTTCATGCAAGATTGTGGTAACCTGAACTGACTTTATAGATCTTGTATGAAGACCTAAGAATCATAAGGTCAATGAATTCTTAGATGATAAATGTATCATGGTGTACTACGATTAAGTCAATTATAATCGGATGAAAGCCGAATCTTGATATTTGAAGAAGAGTAAAATCTCAGTTAATGCTCCAAGTCAGTTAGGAAACTGATAAGTGAAAAACTGACAAGGAAACTCAGTTTTATAAGTCAGCCATCCAACAAACTGAAAGTACAATCGAACGTTGTAAAGAAAGAAATTTCATTGGATGAGTCACCGACACCAAGCAGAACGGTCAGAAAATATAACCGTTGCAAGATATACAATTCAAATCAAAGCCAGATGAACGTTGGACTTCACACTATAAATAGAAGACTTTGCACCAACAACAAAGAGATAGAGAACAAGAGCATATACAAGATTTAACAAGCAATTTGTGCACTCTATTTGAATTGTTATCATCACTGAACTACAACAAGATCACATCTAGTATTTCTTCAAGTGTTCAAAGCTACAAAGAATTTATCAAGGATTCAACACTTTGAAGAACCACAAACAAGAATCAATTTATTGATTCTCAGCCCAACTTTGATTCTATTTCAAAGGTTTAGACTGTGAAGCAAACCAGGAAGGTTTTGTCAGGGCGATTGTACATGCGATCAAATCGGGTAGACTGTGTTTGTGGTGGTAGTGGTGAAGAGGCAATCCTACCTCTAAGGACCAAAGTGGTTCAAGCATTTGGAGAGCAAAGCAATTCTACTGTTTCTACAATTGTTTAGATAGTGAAGCTAAGGATTAGCCAAGGACTATTGTTTAGGACTTTTTGTGTGATTCACCTCAAGAAGTTCTAGTGGAATTTTCCTCCGCACTACAGGGAAGAGAGGACGTCTGACAGATTACACCACCTGGAACCTCTATAACATCCGCCTCATTTACTTTACGCATTTACTTATTTATTTAGCATTTCCTTACAAACATTGTGATATTTGATTGTTATACATCTCACGATACAACCGACATTCACGAAATTCACAACACTCGGTTTTCATATGAGAATAACAAGATCACTTTAAAGGCTAAAATTATATCCATTTGCCGGTTGACTCGGGCCACTTAAGTCGGTTTGATTTAATCTCAGCTTAGTCAGCTCAACTCCACACAAGTTTTATCTGAACCATAATTTGTTTTAAACTCAGTTTTTGGTGACAAGTTTATTCACCCCCCCTCTAAACTTGTGTTAGCCTTTCCAAGGGACCAACAATTGGTATCGGAGCAGTGTTTCTTTAACTAGATATCATTTGCTCGTTATCCTCTAGTTGTTCTTATTTGAAAGCTAAGTTGTAAGTTTAATCATCTATCAGTTTTCACTCACTCACAATGGATAACAATCAATATGCAAGACAAATGCTTATGTGCAACATGGACAGATTTGACGAATACAAACGTCGTATGCAGGACATTCCTAGCAGCTACTCATGATGAAATGATGGATGTACTCACTGATGGACCAATCCAGATCACCTACATGCAAACTGAAGGTGACAGACAAGTTCGAGTTCCAAAACCCAAATCTGAATGGACTAGTGATGATCGCAAGCGGAACAATCTCAACAATGTTGCCATGGACTTTATCCTCGAGCCCTTGAGCGACAACATGTACCGAAGGTGAAAGAATGCACAAGCGCCAAAGAAATGTGGGACAAACTTTGATTAGTTTGTGAAGGAGCAGATTCAATCAAGGAAAATAAAATTTCATTTGCAAAGCAAAAGTTTGAGAATTTCAAGATGAAATCGGAGAAACCATTGATCAAATGGAGACAAGATTCGGTGCTATTATGGATGAACTAGATCTACTCAAGATTGAATACTCAAAGAAAGTCATCAACACGAGAATATTGAAGGCATTGCCAATGTCTTTGGAAAATGAAGGTCATCGCCATGGAAGAGTCCAGGAGACTTGATGTAGAAGATTCATTCAAGATCTTTTCGAGATCCGAAAGCTTATGAATTCAAGTGAAGATTTCACAACCACATTTGCAATAATCAAAGCTCTGGAAGAACCAAAGACCACAAGACTTGCAAAGAAAGATCAAATGAAATTCAAGAAAACTCATCTAACAATATTCATGAATTGGATGAAATGGAAGAACAAATGGCTCTAATGATGAACAGACGAAGAATGAAGAGTGGACACCGATCACTCAAAAGTTCATCAAAAGGACTCTAAAAAGGAAAGATGATGATCGAATACCTCTGTTTCAATTGCGCAAGAAACCAGGACACTATAAAGCCGAATGTCCAGAATCGATCAAGAAGACACCATCAAGGAGAGTTGGTAGAAGAGCACTTCTTTGGAGATGAATCGATTATGAAAAAGTGGCATCGAAAGATTGTCGATGACACGACTTTGATGGCACACATGGAAGATCCAAATGAGGTATGTGAATCAAACTCTAAATACTCCTCATTTCGATTTCCATGATGAATGCATGTTCTTCGATCACGACTCCAATCCAAAAATCTAGAATTAGAAGAAACTCTTGATGAATCAGCTGGTAACCATACAAGCTGGTTATGAATCAATCAAAGCTGAGAAAGAAAGTCTAATTCTTGAAGTTGAAAGATTGAAGTCTGAATTAAAAATGTTGAAACTGACTAAAACTGATAAAGGAAAGATTCGAAGATCGCTCTTCATCGATCGCGCAACAATCGAATCGTTTGCTCAATCGAGTTCAATTACTGGATTCAAATCTGGAAAACCATATGGAGACAGAACTGGGTTAGGATTTGATACACATCAATCTTTGAAGAATGGAACTAGCAAAACCGTTGGACTAAATACCAGAACTGGTATCAAGTTTGTAGTTGAGCAAGTTCCATTGGTGAAAATTTTTGAACCAAGAAAGCCAGATCACACAAAGATAAATCAGTTTTCTAAGAAGACAACTGGATCTACCCACAAGACTAAATCAAATGGTAGATCAGCTATATTCAATAGAAACCAACACGGCAAATCAATTGCCAGATCCACAAAAACCAATGAAGTCAGGAACTAGAAAAATTACAATCAAAACAAATCCAAGAATGTCAATCATTCAAAGATTCACACATTTAGGGGGAAAGGAAGACTATATCCTCTCGATGATGATTGGAATTTTATCGAATTTGTTAATAAAGCGATAATGACAATCATTCCGGACCAAAAACTTATCACAAGTTTAGGTCAAAACTCAAACAAAGAACTAATCACGAGTTCAAGATAAGTCACAAAGATACAAAGGTCAATCTGGACCTCGAGATGGAAGGAATGATGGTTATCACACCGTTTTAATAACAAAAATCAACATGGAAACAAATTACGATCGAGAAGATCTTAGAAATCATATAAATAAGACACGGTACCCCAAACATAGATACTATGGGAGTGTGGCTTACATATATGAAAACAAGTGCAACAATATCCGAAGAATCCCAAAAGGATATATTCCCGAGTTGTACCGACAATCGACCTCATGGACCCAAACTCGAGTTGGGTACCTAAAAATTTCTAATTTTCATTGCAGGATATATGGTACTTTGACAGTGGTTGCTCTAGACACATGACAAAGAGCAAAGACTATCTCGATAATTTCGTTGAAAAGAATGGACCAAAAGTTAATTTTGGAAGCAAAGATAAACCAGGTTACACCAGAGGCTTTGGCACCTTAATCAGAAATGGACTTACAATCAAGAATGTATCTTATGTAGAGGGACTACACTACAACCTACTTAGCACAAGTCAATTTTGTGATATGGGATACAAAGTTACCTTTGATAAAGAGTTCTGTGTTGTCATCAGCGAATCAGCTTATCAAGTTGTCCTAGCCGGAAGAAGAAAGGAAAACATGTATGTGGTAGATTGGACAACAGCCGTCGCTGAAACTTGTTTGCTTGTTCATACCAAATCAGAGATCAGTTGGCTATGGCACAAGAAACTGAGTCATCTCAACTTTGATGACATCAATACACTTGTTAAGAAACTTGACTAGTCATTGGACCGCCAGAGATATCATATAAGAAGGACAAACTTATGTGATGCGTGTCAACAGGGAAAACAAACAAAGGCAAGTTTCAAGACTAAGTCTCAGCATTCAACAACCAGACATCTAGAATTGCTACATATGGACTTATTTGGACCTATTACACCAATTAGTATCAGTGGAAAGAAGTATACATTGGTGGTAGTAGATGATTTTTCAAGATATACTTGGGTAATCTTTCTAACCAAGAAAAGTGAAACCAAGCAAAAACTCGAGAACTTCTTAAAAGACTTGAATCGAAAGGAGTTTCGATTGTGAAAATAAGATCGATAAAGGAACCGAATTCCTCAACAAGTGTGATTATAGAATATTGTGAAGAAAATGGTGTTTTACACCAACTTTCGCCACAGAACACCACAACAAAATGGTGTATTGAAAGAAGAAACAGAACACTCAAAGAAGCTGGAAGGACTATGATTTGTGAAGCTAAACTACCTGAAAGATATTGGGCAGAAGCAGTAAACACGGCTTGCTATACTCAGAACAAAGCTCTCATGAACAAGAGACATGAAAAGACTCCTTATGAAATTTGGAATGGAAGAAAACCAAATGTTTCATACTTTCATGCATTCGGAAGCAAATGTTCCATACACAATAAATGGAAAAGATCAACTTCATGTTTTTCAACCCAAAGCTAATGAAGGAATTTTCCTAGGATATTCAAGTGTCAGCAAAGCATTCAGAGTATTGAATAAAAGGACACTCAAGCATGAAGAATCAATACATGTGGTATTTGATGAACCATATTTTCTGGTGAAACAATCGAAGATCGACTGAACCGGTTCCTCGCCTCGATTACCAATCATACAGAACTGTTTGATTGAAGTTGGAAGACTACAAATTTGAGAATGTTGAGATCAAGATCAGCCTCAGTTTCCAACTACTCAACAATTTGAACAACCTCAATCAGATTCAGTTGAACAAATTCAAGAACCAGTTTTTGAAGAATCATTTGAACAAAATACAAATCAGCAAATACAAACTCACACACATCAATGGATGAAAGATCATCCTGAAGAACAAGTTATTGGTGATACTCAAGCTGGAGTTCGAACAAGACATCAACTAGATGCGATGATAGCATGTTTTTTTATCTCAATCAGAATCTAAAGAGCTTGAAGAAGCCTTAAAAGATCCAGATTGGATATTAGCTATGCAAGAAGAACTAAATGAATTTGAGAGAAATCAAGTATGGGAACTGGTAGATAAACCAGTTCATGTAAATATCATTGGAACCAAATGGGTTTTGAAATAAACTTGATGAAGATGGAAATGTCATTAGAAATAAAGCCGGACTAGTAGCCAAAGGATACTCTCAGCGAAGGCATAGATTTTGATGAAACTTACGCACTGACCGCAAGACTAGAAGCAATAAGACTTTTTCTTGCTTATGCAGCTCATAAGAAATTCAAAGTTTATCAAATGGATGTTAAAAGTGCGTTTAAATGGAATTCTTGAAGAAGAAGTGTATGTTCAACAACCACCGGGATTTGAAATCAAGGATCAAAGCGATAAAGTTTTGAGACTAAGGAAAGCTCTTTATGGACTTAAACAAGCACCAAGAGCTTGGTACGAAACCTGTCTCAATTTTTGGTAGATAACGGATTTATCAAAGGAACAATCGACAAAACATTGTTCAGGATGAAGAATGGAGAAGATACTCTACTTGTTGATTTATGTTGATGATATCATCTTTGGATCGAGAAAATGAAAAATTTATGTGAGAAATTTGCAAGTTTGATGAAAAGCAAATTTCAAATGAGTATGATGGGGAATTAAATTATTTCCTAGGTTTGCAAGTTAAGCAACTAATGATGGAATCTTCATTCATCAAACCAAATATACAAGAGAACTTATCAAAAGTTTGGTATGGAGAAAATCTTTGGAATTTCTACACAAATGGGGACTAACATCAGATTAGATGAAGATAAAGAAGGTAAAGATGTTGATCAAACACTCTCTGAAGGATGATTGGAAGCTTACTCTATCTTACGGCAAGTAGGGCGGACATATCCTTTTATCGTCGGTGTTTGTGCAAGATTTCGATCTCAGACCAAAGGAAAGCCATCTCACACGGTTGTAAAAGGACCTTGAAATATCTAAAAGATGAGATGGAGTTGGTATTTGGTATTCAAAAGAAGGAGAATTCAAGTGATTTCTTACTCAGATTCAGATTATGCTGGATGCAAAGTGGACAGAAAAAGCACATCAGGCACATGTCAGTTATTAGGAAATAGACTTGTGTCATGGTTTAGCAAGAAGCAAAACTCAATTTCAACTTCAGCAATGGAAGGTTGAATATATAGCATCTGGAAGTTGTTGTGCTCAAGTTTTATGGATCGACACGACAATTAAGAGACTATGGGATAGAAGAAGGAACAATTCCCATAATGTGTGATAACACAAGTGCAATTGCAATTACTGATAATCCAGTTTTACATTCAAGAACAAAGCACATTGATGTACGTCACCACTTTATAAGAGATCATGCAGAGAAGAAGGATATAACAGTTCTTTATGTACCTATTGAAGATCAGTTGGCAAACATCTTCACTAAGCCACTGGACAAAGAGAGATTATCAAAACTAAGAACTGAGTTGGGAATAATCAAAGTCAGTTAAGCCAGAGATTTGTCAAGGGAATTAATCTTTGTTATGCTGGGTGCGCTCACTTAACAGACTAGTCATTGACATCAACAATCTCAAACCGACAAATTGGAATATTTTGGCAAAACTGAAAATTTTGACAACAACTGAATTATATTTAAAACTGACCTCAGCATCAGTTTTCATATTTGGTCAAAAGTTGATAAGATAGAATCAACAAGGGTTATATCGCATTAAATTGCCACGCTTCTTTTGTCGAACTTCGTGTGTACACCCACGATTGTCGAAAGCAAATTACATGTATCGGTTATCAAAACCATCATGGAATTTGAAAAGTTGTACCATTCAACCGCTAGAATATCCCACCTATTTATTCAATCTCTTTTCACACTAACATTTTTTTTTAAGAAAAACAGACTCTTTTCAAACCTACCCTTCAAAATCAAATTTCTCTGTGTTCACACTCAAACATGGACACCGCAATTGATTCGAAAGATAGTCGTTTAATCACAGAGCTGGATGAACTAACACTCGACATGTATGAAGCTATGTGTCAAAACACTCTTTTAGCCAGTTGTATACGAGATAAAATCGAAAAGCAACCAGGGTTGAACAACCTTCTCGAAGTTCGCTTCAAAGCAAGACGAGATGTGGAAGGAATTTTGCAGTTTTGGTAAAGTATGCGATTGGTCAGGGACTCCTTAACTACTACAGTTCGTGGAGATCGCATTGTACTCAATGAAAGAGTCATGAGATCACTCTTTGGATTCGCAAATACAGCAGCAACTTCAACAGAGTTAGCAACCCTACCATTGGATAAAGAAGCTTTTCTCAGAATGATGACTTCGTCTACAGAACCAATCGTACCTGGAGTTCATGTCGACAAAATCAAGCCGAATTTGGACACCTCAAACAGATGGCTCGGCAAACACGTCATTGGAAAATCCAAAGGATTAGTATACTTTCGGAAGAAAATATTTTGCTAATGAACATAATCTGGGAGAACATTGAATTCAATTGGGCGAGGTTATGTTTTCAATCAATTCAAAAAGAAACATATTCTTTGAATTAGAAAGTATGGCAAAAGCTCAAGCTGAATGACAAGTAACTGATGGCAGATTTCGACTAAAGAAAACTCTCAGTGGAATCATTCAGTTTTATTTACAAAGAATCAAGGAAGGAAAGGAAGCAAGGGAAACTGTGACATCAAAGGAAATCACAGAAACAACTTTCCAAGAGGAAGGAAAACGGTCAATCAGATCTCAAAGAAAGAAACCGAATACAGAGGACCAAGCGAAAATCAGTATCCACAGAAGAAAGATCAGTTGTAAGATGCTTGTACCATGAAATCTCAAGTGAGATAGCACCTACTGAGGGGGAACAACAATTGACAACAGAAGATACCGAAGAGAATGTCATTGCTAACCTCACTTCTCAAACACAACAAAGATCAGTTCAACAATTGGCTTTGATCTTTGAAGTCGACAAAATCATAAAGTCGATGAAAATGAAACTTCAAACGTGAAGACTCTCGTGATGCAAATTTACAGATTGAAGAAAAATCACTCTTGGAGAAATTGGAAGTAAGAGATCTTTACTCTCTGTTTCCTATTAAGGAATTTCTGGACAATTGTTTCAAAAGGTTTACTGAATTAGCAAAAAGAAGAGAATCAGGCACATCGTCTAAAGGCAGTTCTGTAGAAAAGGATGATGACGATCATGATAGGCCAAGAAAAGAAGCTGATGATACTATAGTTTTGCAAGCAATCACTCAATCACAACATCCAGTAACGCAAACTGTACCACAACAACAAGCATTGTCTGTTGAAAACCAGACAAATGTCAATCAGCAAGCAGGTGATGAAATCAGACAACTGATGGTTATAGATACTCAGGACAAGGATCAAGTGGAAGCTACATATGATCCCTCTGATTTCCTATCTAAGGAAGAATTGGCCAAAGTTCATGACAACTTGAAAATAGTACTCAGTCTAAGAGATACACAGAATGGTCTCTTATCAAACATCTCTGAATATCTTGATTATAGAACTAGAATTGATGTTTCGGTTCATGCAAGACTAGAGATGATTCACAAAGCAAGTTCAAGTTCTGCCTCGGAAATTGTTTTACTCAAACAACAACTTGAAGATTCAACCGCTGTAGATAGAGAAACTCATGCTCAAGCTCATTGGCATATTAATCAGCATATCTACGGGTTAGAAACTCAACTCAAGGAAGTACTTGACTCTCAACGACAAATTTCAGAAGATCAAAAGGCAACCCATGCCCTGGTAGATCAATTATATGATGCCAAAAAGGGGGAAGCTGAAGAAGAAAAGCTGAAATTACTCAAAGAAATGAAGAAACTTGAAGAAGAACTACAAAGATACAGATCAGATCCTAAGTTTTTGAAGAAAGAGTTAACTGAAGATCAACTCATTGCAAAATACAATCAACCTGGAGATAGAAGAGTTACTCTTACAAAGGATCTGTGGACGCAGTTTGTCAAAGACTACAATCCTATCAAAACCAAGTACAAGGATAGAACATTCGAAGAATCCTTGAACTACTTTTTGTCTGATATTTACTCAAAGCAAAAAATTGCACAACATAAGAAGAATCGAAGGATTGAAGATAAACTGAAGATCAAAGATAAAGTTGAACAAATGAAAGCCGACATAACAGAATTTGAAAAATACTATCTGGAAGACTCAAGCTTACCCAAGCTAATTCAATAGAGAAGATGGAAAGAAAGTAGTCAAGTTGACTACAACAAGACCTTTTCAAAGGAAGACTCCAAACTTGAAGAAGATTTTCGTCTGTATGACAAGACAAAAAGATATGATCTAGTTATGCAAAAAGCTAAGAAGAAGCTTAGTCTTTAATCATAGACATTTGAACAAAATGCTTGTATCCAGTTTTTGCTCATCCTATTGAAAACCAGTTTCCAGTTTTACGTTTTTATTTTTTTATTTATTTTTAAAGTTTTTCTTTAGGGAGAGGTTTGGCATCATCAAAAAGGGGGAAATTGTTGGAAATAAAATTTATGTTTTGATGATAATTCATCTTATTTATTATAATGTTGTATCAACCCCATTTGATGAAGTGTTGAAGCCAGCTGTTATAGTGAAAAGCTAAAAGATGTCTAGAACTGAATGTATAAGCTTTATTAGAGTCTGATTTTTGTATAGGTTACATCAGACAAGCACTGTAATTATTAGTGTGTCGTAAAAGCGGCCGGGAATCAATTAGAAACCGGAATTCATCAAGACAAACAAACCGACTCGAGATACACCTCTTGAAGAAGGTAAGTTATTTGAGAGATTCTGAGACTCAGTTGGCTTATCTAGAAGATGGAAGAACCGAGGACTGACTCGATTATTGAAGAATGAAGAAGCGAGGTTCAAACTCGATTATGAAGATTAAAAGTCGAGATCGTAAAGTTGGACTTGTGCAAGATTGTGGTAACTCGAATCGACTTTATAGATCTTGTATGAAGACCTAAGAATCATAAGGTCAATGAATTCTTAGATGATAAATGTATCATGGTGTACTCGATTAAGTCAATTATAATCGATGAAAGCGAATCTTGATATTTGAAGAAGAGTAAAATCTCGATTAATGCTCCAAGTCGATTAGAAATCGATAAGTGAAAAAGCGACAAGGAAACTCGATTTTATAAGTCACCATCCAACAAAGCGAAAGTACAATCGAGCGTTGTAAAGAAAGAAATTTCATTGGATGAGTCACTGACACAGCAGGAACGGTCAGAAAATATAACCGTTGCAAGATATACAATTCAAATCAAAGCCAGATGAACGTTGGACTTCACACTATAAATAGAAGACTTTGCACCAACAACAAAGAGATAGAGAACAAGAGCATATACAAGATTTAACAAGCAATTTGTGCACTCTATTTGAATTGTTATCATCACTGAACTACAACAAGATCACATCTAGTATTTCTTCAAGTGTTCAAAGCTACAAAGAATTTATCAAGGATTCAACACTTTGAAGAACCACAAACAAGAATCAATTTATTGATTCTCACCAACTTTGATTCTATTTCAAAGGTTTAGACTGTGAAGCAAACCAGAAGGTTTTGTCAAGGACGACAGATTGACAGCAATCGGGTAGACTGTGTTTGTGGTGGTAGCTGGTGAAGAAGCAATCCTACCCTCTAAGGACCAGTGGTTCAAGCATTTGGAGAGCATCAATTCTACCTGTTCTACAATTGTTTAGATAGTGAAGCTAAGGATTAGCCAAGGACTATTGTTTAGGACTTTTTGTGTGATTCACCTCAAGAAGTTCTAGTGGAATTTTCCTCCGCACCACGAGGGAAGAGAGGGCGTCTGGATTACACCACGGAACCTCTATAACATCCGCCTCATTTACTTTACGCATTTACTTATTTATTTAGCATTTGCTTACAGCATTGTGATATTTGATTGTTATACATCTCACAGTCACAACTGACATTCACCAGAATTCACAACACTCGGTTTTCATAACAGAATAACAAGATCACTTTAAAGGCTAAAATTATATCCGCTGCCGGTTGACTCGGTTTGACTAAGTCGGTTTGATTTAATCTCACTTAGTCACTCAACTCCACATAAGTTTTATCTGAACCATAATTTGTTTTAAACTCAGTTTTTGGTGACAAGTTTATTCACCCCCCCCCCCCCCCTCTAAACTTGTGTTAGCCTTTCCAAGGGACCAAGTCTGTTGTTTCTTGGTCTTCCATGACACCGGTGAAGTACCAAGCACCACAAACCACCCACTCAATGAACGACGAGTAACAGGGCAACTTGCCTAATCAAAATCACACCATCACTCCAGGGACAACGGACTATCAGCACGCAATAATATCCCCTATCCGGGGTTCTTCTTCAAATAACGGACCACCCTTAACGCGGCCTCCCAATGTGCAAGCCGTGCTCTCGCATAAACTTGGAATGAACATGAACCGCATATGCTAGATCCGGGTGCGTAACGCCAAGATAAATCAGACGGCTAACCAATCTCCGGTATTTACTCGGATCAACCAACAAGTCACTCTCATCAATCGCCAAAAGGTGATTCTGCTGTATTGGAAACTCGGCCGGTCGGGCACCCAATAGACCGGTCTCTTCAATAACATCCAAAGCATACTTCCGTTGGGAGGGATAGATGCCCTGTGAATTTTTGGCAACCACCAATCCAAGGAAATACTTCAATCATCCCAAATCCTTCATTTTAAAACAGCTACTCAAATAATTCTTGAACACTTATAGTGCCGTTGCATTATTGCCGGAAAGTATCATATCGTCGACGTAAACCAACACATTCATCCGAACATCCTCATGAACAAGAGTAAATAGTGAGTAATCAGAGTAAGATTGACGAAATCCATACTGTTTTAGAGCCGATGCGAGTTTAACGAACAAGCACCGAGGTGCTTGCTTCAAGCCATATAAGGATTTTTGCATCCGACAAACCATATTACAGTTGGAATGCTCAAAACCAGGAGGAACATGCATATATATTTCCTCATCCAGGTCGCCATGGAGGAAGGCATTGTGTACGTCCATTTGGTGAAGTTCCCATTTCTTAACAACAACAACAGCTAGAAAAGCCCGTACTGTGACCATCTTCGCTACGGGAGCAAAAGTCTCGTGATAGTCAATCCCCTCGACCTGGTGATTACCGAACGCAACCAAGCGAGCCTTTAACCGCTACAGGTTCCCCAATTCATCATATTTTTTGGTATAAACCCATTTTCTTCCCAGTGCCTTCTTTCCCTGAGGCAATTCTTGCAGGACCTAAGTGCCTTGTTCTTCGAGGGAATTTATTTCTTCAACCATAGCACACCGCCATCCTTCAAATTTTTACTGCTTCCTTAAATGATTTTGGAGGGTTACATGCACTGACATTTGCTAGAAAGCATCTATGTGCGTCAGAGAAACAAGCATAATTAACATAATGTGTATGCGGATATAAACTACCTGAGGAGGTGGATGGACCGAAGCGCGCTGAAGGACTTTTCTTATCCACTGCCATATGTGTCACGAAATCTTGATAATGGGAATTAAGAATCTTTGTACGTTTCCCTCTTCCCATCTTCACTGTGTCTTCTGTCGAATCTGTCGGCAACTCTGCCACTACCACGTTGGTTTCCACAACCCCCCTGCATCAGTTTTGACGACAACATCACTAGGTGGGGTCGGCCCCACAATCTGATCACTAACATCCGCATAAACAGCCCCGTCATCCATTTTCGGAAACTCAATCGGTACAGAGGGAGGAGAAACCAACTCTTTCATAGGAAAAACATGTTCAAGAAATTTAACATCCCTCAACACATATATTTTTGCACTAAACTGCCGTTCGATCAGTGCCATAAAATTCAAAAAAAAATTCTCAACTTCCCATTTATTATATAACAAGTCACAATGCACTAATTCAAAAACTCGACTAGCCCTACTATCACTATTCGGAAAACTTTCCCTTGGTTGTTTAGCCCGGAAACAAGCTTCACACCCATCTTTATTCAGAAAACTAGACGCACTCACATTGGGAAGTGGTTTCAACACTTTTTCTGAGGGATGTCCCAACCGCTTGTGCCATAGATCCATGGATCCTGTCCCACTAATCGCAAGAACCTTCACGTGTGGTACTCCTCGGAAAAAGAAAAGTCCATCTTGGTGCTGCGTCCATGGATGCAATTAAGCCGAGTTCTTCCAGAATATATATATATATATATATATATATATAGACGAAGGGATTAACCCAATTACCCGTAAAATTCGACTCAAACCCGCTTCTCACCCTAATTACACCCAAAGCTGGTTAAATAAAAAAAACATGGCTTTTTGAAATAACAAACAGGGTTATCTACTTTTTATTTTTTATTATTGATTTTAAGGTTACAGCGTTAAATTTTTTCTTTTTTTATAGGGAATGGCGTTATCTACTTAAAAACAAAAACGCATTACCAAATTATCGATAACAATTTTATAAAAACATGTTGCGCTTCAAAAATAAAATACACGTAGTAGTACGTTTTAAATGAACAGTAGTTTTATGGTGGTCCATGACCATCATGTCATACTTGTCCTCCAATATGATTTCTTAAAAGAGGGGCAAATTTGTAAAAACATGACATTTATATTTTACACGGTTGGGCCGCATGTGTTTTCTGATTTATTGGCCCCCGGATCACTGCTCATACTTTGGCCGGGACCAAGATAAAATTTCCGTTAAATCAAATTCCGAGATTTCTTTTCACAAAAAACAAAATTTCGAAATTTAAAGTCATATCTCCAGCCTCTTAATTGAATCTTTTCCTTCTCCGCGACTCCCGTAACAAATTCACAATTTATTCTTACGTTTTTCGCCATTTTTCTCTGTATTAAAATTACATACGATTCTTCTTTTTAAAAAAGATTAATTGACGATGCAGATATTCCCGATTTTAAGTCGGAGATACATGACATTATAGGATAGGGGAACGAAACCTCCAGTTTCTTCTTCCTTCATAGCATCTTCATATATGTGTAACCCACAACAATTAGGGATTCATTAACCCTGATCCAAAGCATCTAAATTTCTATAAAATTTCATTTTTTTGTGTTAGGATGGTGGTGATCTTGACCGATTTTGGACGTTACCGATTTTGGGCGTTACGATAATGGAAATTGTTAAAATGGCTAGAGATATTGCCTAACTCGCAAATTCTACCTGATAATTTAAAAGTGTATACATTTTTTTTTTGTTGTCATTTTTATTATTTAATTATTCGAGAATGAAAGACACTGTCTTTTGTGTGCGTTTTGTGTTTTTATGTGTGCAGATTCCAACCGATTTAGGTGTTACCGTGATGGAGGTTGTGAAAATGGCTATTGATAATGCAAATTATACCTGAAAATTGTTTTAACCTTTTCATTAATTAATTTGAGAATGATAGGCATTGATTTTATGGGCAGTGATATTAGTGGATGGTGTGCAAGGAAGTAAAAGAAGACGCCTTAATGGTGGACGCACGCACGCAAGTAGTTTGATGTATGATCAAAGCTTATACGCACTACCTCTCATTCTCAATACTGGATATCTTTTTCGTGTTCTTTCGGTCATTTTCCAGATTAGTCGGGCCAGTTGGTCCCAGATATCGGGTGCTTTTAAGAAAAAAAAAATGAGCTGTTATTAATTATAAGCGTTCTTCTTATCATAGAACTCTTGGATTAATTGCATCTTGGAGGACATTATATACTCCTCTTAATATTTTTTTTTTTCAGGAATATACTACTCTTTTTCAATAATCATCTATTATGAATTTAACATTTTTGTTTCACATGTCCTACCACATCAGACCTTTGCTACTATGGACATCTATAGTGCTATATAGGTGTTATATGCTTATGCATGGAAGACAGGTTTGACAATTCTTACTATTACATGAATATGGATTTTATATTCAATATTTTTTTATGTAAAGTTCTACCCACACTTTTCCCCTTTGTAGTTTGTCCACTTCCTCTCAAATTTATTTTCGTTTTAGTAAATCCCCTGGATATGGCCTAGTGGTGAGGAGTTGAAAAGTGTTGTAGAATGATAATGACCGGACATATGTTCTGATGTCGATGTTCGATTCGTAAAGTAAAAGTACTGATTTCCAATGATAAAAAACTTCAGTGCAGTGGTTTAAGGCAGCCATTGACTCTAAGCTCTATGTTACCTGATTAACCTCTCCTCACATCCCTTTGGGATCGGGGGCAAGGGGGCCCTCACGGTTAGGGTTTGACCGTTTTTTATTTTCGTTTTAGTAATTTCTATAAAAATAGCCGAGGCCCAAAAGGAGATGAACCAACCGTTGCTCTGTAGATCTTTGGCTTTAATGCTATTTAAAAATCATGATATTCCACGTATCACTTCCGTTGCCGAGGATACGTATATCAGTAACAATGATTCCGATGTAAATAAGTTGCAAGTAAGTCTTTTATTGAAATCTGGACTTTTGGTGTATTGAATGCGTTCTATATTCATTATTAGTCGCAAGTCGGTCCGAAGAAGTTTGCTTATTGGGAAAGGAAGATATGTGGTTTGTAAAGGTCATAATGTTCTTCATGGTCCAAATGATATTTATGATGTGCTCAGAAGGTTTCTACTATGTACGTTATATGTGATTTTTATTACCTCAGGAATTGTGGGTGGTCCGGACAAGCTTACAACAATCAGCGATGGACCAAAGCTTTAGACGATTGTGAAGTGGAATTCTGGGCAGCTGATTGAAGAGAGTAGTTATAGGTTTCGGGTAATTACATTTTATTGCAATAAAAATAAAATTGTAATGTATAGTTGTATAAAGCTTCATTTTTTAGAACTGAATGGTCGATATGCATCGCTGAATGGTCGATTGTTGAATTTGATACTGCGTAGAGAGAATTTCCATATAGATATGACGACTCAATTGATGGACATCTGAGAATCCAACCCAGATATGTCACTTTCTTTAAAATGTCTCCTTTCTTTATTCTTTTCTTATTCACCTTTTCCTAATCCAAATTCTTACGTAAGACTACCTCTCCGAGTACTTGAAGATAGATGTCTGGATCATGTATGTGTTTAAGGTAGTTAGGCATGGCAATTTTTTTGGAACAAATGTTTTTTATGCTGCAAATATACTTACTATCCATCCTTTCAAGCAATTTCTAACTTACTTAATATGGTTAGGTGTTAGTTTTCTAATTTTTGGACTATTTCAGTGGTAGAACGCTGATTACGGTTGCTCAAAGAGTATATTCCAGTGAACTATTTGTTTGGAAACGGTTGGGGAAGGGGTGATGTCTTTAGACTTGAGGTTAGTTGAATTTTTCTTTTCTTTTCCTATCGTCTATTTTATGTTATTCGTGTTTACTTGGTACTACTCGCTAAGGAGCTTCTAAGACTTAGCAATATTGTAGTATGGATGGTTTGCAATCAGATGTCTTGGTCGATGGTTTGGAAGCACAAAATAGAGTTGTTAGGAAGAATAATTTTTAATCTAGATTACTTTCATTGATGGATTTTATATGTGATTTTTATTAAAATTATGGATTGAAATAATTCGCAAATTTTACGGTGCAATACTTTTTGGTTAACTTTTTTTTTTTTATCTTTCTGTTGTAATAGGAGTATATGTTTGCATTTGCATTGTAACAATTGTGGACACGTGACTAAATATTAGGTTTCAATGAAAAAAATACGTATAACAATTTCTTAGTCGCATGCTGAATGTGCCATTTTATTAGTAATTAGCACTATTTGCTTATTGAAACTAATTTTTTGTTTTTAAATATATCATGAATTTTCATCTTCATAATTTTTTAGTTTCGAAACCCCGTGCATTATGCACGGGTTTGTGGCTAGTATAATGTATAGATGAAGGGATTAATTTAACCCAAATACCCATTTGACCCGCTCCATACCTGCATATGACCCGGTAAAAAAAATACACCCTTCTGAAATTCTTAAAAATCTCGCCTAATTTGCTTTCAGTTACAATGGATTTTGATTTTGATTTTTTTAACCCTTCCGTTTCCTGAAATTTATCCTCCCAGCACCTTCAGTCTCTCCCCAGTAACTGAACCAAACTTAATGAATATCCATCACATGAATTTTGAAATTCAAACCCGTTCCGTATAGATTTCAAATCAGATCCTCTATCCATGATCTACTACAATAAAATCCTTAAACCTCCTTATACGACCTCAAATCCTCTATCCATGATTTACAACAATCAAATCCCTGAACTTACTCTTGAGACTATGGTCTAAAATGCAATTTTGTCAAAGTGGTGGCACCACCGTAGGAGGTATTATTGCTCGCAAAAGTATCTATCTTGGTGTTAATATCCAGGAATTCAAGACAATCCATGTGGAAGGGAACGATAAGACCTATAAAAATTGATTTCAGTTGTCTCAGATTTTGATCGATTTGTTTTTTATAGGGGTTACACAGCAGGAGCAACCGGTTCTTAGTGATCGGTTGTTTTGGGACGAAGATGTTGAGGCCAAGCTTTGGTGAACCCGGATTGTTGGGACAGATTGCCCACACTCTTAAATGATAAGAAATATAGTTGCGCCTTTACTAACACCAATTGGTTTTAGTACAACGGTAAGCGCTTGATCTTACTGTCTAACACTTGCACAATTTTTTTTCTTTTTTTCAAGAGTGTGGGCAATCTACCCAACACCCTCCTCAAGTGTGGGCAATCTCTCCCAACACTTGCACAATTTTTTTTTTAATAATGTTCCAACCAGGGTTTGATCTCATGACCTCTGGCTCTGATACCATGTTAAGATCAAGCGCTTACCGTTGTACTAAAACCAATTGGTGTTAGTAAAGGCACAACTATATTTCTTATCATTTAAGAGTGTGGGCAATCTGTCCCAACATGTTAAGATCAAGCGCATACCATTGTACTAAAACCAATTGGTGCCAGTAAAGGCGCTACTTTATTTCTTATACATTAAGAGTGTGGGCAATCTGTCCCAACACCCCTCAAGTGTTGGCAAATCATTCACTTGCACAATTTTTTCATTCAAGAGTGTGGGCAATCTGTCCCAACACCCCCCTCAAGTGTGGGCAATCTCTCCCAACACTTGCACAAATTTTATTTTTTTAAATAATGTTCCAACCAGGGTTCGATCCCATGACCTCTGGCTCTGATACCATGTTAAAGAATAAGCGCTTACCGTTGTACTAACACCAATTGGTTTTAGTAAAACAGTAAGCGCTTGATTCTTAACATGGTATCGGAGCCAGGTTTTGAACAAGTGACCTCACATATTGAGGTTATACTTCTAACCAATTGAACTAAATAGGCAATTGAGGGGGGGTGTTGGGACATGGTATCGGAGCCAGAGGTCATGAGATCGAACCCTGGTTGGAACATTATTAAAAAAAAAAAATTGTGCAAGTGTTAGACAGATTGCTAACACTTGAGGGGGGGTGTTGGGTCAGATTGACCACACTCTTAAATGATAAGAAATATAGTTGCGCCTTTACTAATACCAATTGGTTTTAGTAAAACGGTAAGCGCTTGATTCTTAACACGGATAGTATTTTGGGTAGAATGAGAGTCAATATTTTGTTCATGTTAAGCTTCGTACTGCTATACTTGAAGCTGCTACACTTGACTTCACATCGAGGTAAACTTTTTTTGTTTTTTTTTTGTATTTAGATCGATTTGTTGTAGTCATAATTAACAGGCCTTTTGCATTGGTTACTGATTTCACTTTTGGTTACAATGAAAGGTGATATGCTGTGTCATTTCACTGGTGGGTTCTTTTGTATGTTGATTTTAAAATTATTGATCTTTATAGCAGGCTAAATGTTTGTATTGATTATTTTCATAATCGATAGATTATTGATCTTGCAGAATTTTTGCATAATGTGACGACTAGCATGTGCTCCAGGAGGAAAAATGACGAGAAAGCTCATGTATAAGAGAGTTCAAGGTCTTCATAATACATGCTATGCTTTTCTCTTTCGTATTTTTTAGACATTAACTTTATTACTACTATTATTATTATCTCTTTTTTGTTATAATTTTCCAGTATATGATTTTGAGTTTGAATGGTTTGTTATTTATTTTGAAGTGCGCAATTTTATTGATGTGGTCATCGGTACTGTATTTTCTGTGAATATTGTGAATACTGGTTGGTGAGAACTCTCTTCATCTTCGCCCATGTCACATGTTTATGATCTTATTCAATTACATGCAAAACACATCAAGAAAGCTCGTTCGGAAGAAAGCTTAAGGGTTTTCGTGACCTCTGCAATGCCTTTCTTTTTCATATTCTTGAGACATCATTTTATTGGCATTATCTTCTTTTTAGTTGTAAATTTTTTGGTATATTATTTTTAGTTTGGATTTTTTTTAGTTCATTACATGTAAGCGGTTTTCTGCGTTTGATCATAGCTGCATTTATGTTAAAATTGGTAGAATATGGCACTTTTTTAAGAATTATAAGATGTATTTACTGGTGATGCTTTATATGTTTCGGATCCATGTAATGAACACAATTTATTTTCTTTTATTAATCACTTTCTATTAATACATTTGCGTTTAACCTTTTGCAAATGAGCGCAGTAGCTAATGAGCACGGAAGAGAAATTACTAGAATCAGTAAAATTCTCAATTAAAATCTACTTGGGCATTTAATTTATAGTTGGAATGTTGTGCTTCTTTAGTGTTTTAGTTTTGGATTTGGATATTCTCTACTATAATTTACACTCTGCTTTGCCGGTAGGCATAGTTGGGACCAGACATCGACTTTTGGCATTCGTGTATGTATAATCCTCTAAAATGCAACCATAAACATTCGATTGGTTCCAACCCTAAGAATAAAGTGTAATTTTTGCAACTATTATTGGTACGTGTTCTTCAATGATGAAATCCCTTTAACCTTCTTGGTAAGTTCATACCCATTCAACACACTAATGCAAAAGATTGACAATGTACTTCATAGAAATCTCTTCATAATTGCTCTAAAAGTTAACATGGGTAGGCCAAATGATATGATGTTATGTAGGGGTGGGGTGGCTTTTAGATAATGCATTTAATGGATTAGCCCAACCTGGATCCAATCTCTGGTTGGCCATAACATGAGGAGAAACCTTCAAACAAAGTCGTTAACGCTTCTTGACAAAAAGTCGTATCTTTCTTTCCCTCAATTATTTTCTTTATTTGTCAAAGTTCATTGTGTTATTCTACTTCTAATGATTACCTTTCTTTTTCGACTTATAGGAATTACATATGCTGTTAGTTGCTTAGGAAGAACTGCATTTTTACGTGCGACTCAGACGCCAATGTTGTAGCATATGAGCACAAGGTCAGCATAATAATTGTAGCTAAAAAGGTGTGCTTTACGGATCATGACTCTCTACTTTATTTCCATTTGAAATTATGGTTGGGTAAGTTGGTGTCTTGATGTCCACTTTTGCGCTTATGATTTGATCATATGTTTGATGTGTTCTCGATTTGATGCCTAAAATGTACTGTATTAAAATTGTGATACTCGAAACTACCCTTTTTATTCGCCGTGTTGGTTAAAAGCTTGGTTCTCTGATTATATTCATCAGAGCCATATGTTTTGGATTTCACTTTGGATACTATGTTGCCTATTTTTGTTGCCACTATGCTCAAGGTTTGTTATCGTTAGGGCTTTTCTGTATTTGATTTCACGTAGTGGCTGTTTGTTAAGGGTGATTTTATACGTTTTATAAGGATATATTTTATATCAATATTCCCCATATTCTTAGGTTTTTCATAGAAATCGAGCTTATAATCGATTAATTGAGTAAATGATGTTTTTAATAGTTAAATTGCAAAACGTAGCGATTTATGTGTTTAAATCATGATTTTATATTATTTTAGGATTGTGTTACGCTTTGGTATGTTTTTCCTACATTGTAGATACACATTGTTGATGAAAAGGATGATTTTGAAGAGATGAATTCGAGTGGAAAATCCCGAAATATACTCGTAATACGACGGGCTAATCAAAAAGGCGTTTTCTGAAGAAGAGTCCTTAATGAAAGTTGTAGAGTTTTCCGAGAGCTTTTTTATGACATTCGGATCATAATTTTTGGAGGTCTACAACTCAAGATATGAATTTTAGAAGATTTATTCCAATAAATATTCCATGCAGAGCAAATTCAATTCAGTCTTCAGGAATCTTAAACGGGCGGCCAACGCCGACTTAAGCCAAACCGCCTCTATCCTCTATAAATACAGCCCTTATGTAAACCCTAATCATACCATATTTTTCTCATACACGAATTTCACAAGGAGCAGCCGCACTTTTGGAGTTCCAAGGCCGGTCACCCGAGCCTTGTGCTCGGGTGATCCGAGGTTAGATTAGGATGTCGTTTTCTTCCGTTTTGATTCATGGATTCAATCATGTACCAAACTATGTGAGTTTGATTTTCCAATTTATTCAATCCTTTTTTTATTTTCATGATCTTTAATTTATTTTGTATTTTTCGTGATTATGATGCTATTATGTGAATTAGATCGAGAGATATGTTTACTAATTGATATGTTTACAACATACTAAAGTTAATGTAAACTAGATCACCATAGAAAGATAGGATTTTTAATCATTAATGATGACAAGTTAATCGGTTAATTATCTAGGTTGTTAGGTTCTAAAATACGAGAGTTAACTTGAATCTACACCTTCGCTTTTGTATGGAATATCGGTCTCAACATTCGAGAGAGAGAGATTGATAAATTGAATTCACTACGAGAGTAGGATTTCATAGCTTGAGAATACTGATTCACTAAGAGATTGTGGGTTTGTGTCTCGTGTAAAGGTGAAACCACAATTTGAATTAAAATCATGAGATGAACTAGATTGAAATCACTTGGTTTGTGCAATCGCTTGATCCCATCACTACAAGAAAATCGGCTATTAATAAGGGTACTTCCGTCATTAATTGTCCATTTCCCCTCATAAAACCTTTATAACGGAAATTTCTGTTATGGCCCTTATTATCGCCTCCGCGGTAAAGGTATTCAATAACGGAAACTCAATCCCGTTATTAATAATATCGGACATTAATAATGGTATTTTCTGTTATTAAAAATCATTTTTAATAACAATCTAAACCCTTATTATAAGGTAAGTTACCCCTCACAAATCATGATTTAATGACAGAAATAACCCCTTATTGTAGATTCATTTACCCCACCTCTAGTCTACCCCCAGCCTCACACCTAGCCTACCCCTAGCCCAAGTTCCCCACTCACCCCTACATCCTGCCAACCATGCCCTGCCCCTTCCTTACTCCTACACTCCACTCCATCCCACCAACCCCTACCCCCGTCCCTGCCCCACCTTTTAGCCAACCTTCTGCCCCACCCCAACCTAACCCACACCTGAACCCCACCCCTACCTCAGGAACAAGTGAGAAATAATCACAGTAGCAAGTTAATGAGGACACCGGAATTCGTCTGACACCAAACAAAATAGTACTTCAACACACATGAACAATAGAGATCAATCCAGTTCTAAGAGAGTACTACACAATATAAGCCCGAAGAAATAGAAGTGATCGATTTAAAGCCAACATACACATCAATAAGAGAATGGGATATAATATAAATAAAAAATGTGAACTTTAAGCACAACAATAATGACAGAAAACGAACCAATTGAATACCATATTCTCATAACAATAGAAAATTATTATTGCTGAAAATATTTGGCCTGTATAGTGCTTACAACTTTTTGATTGGTGCATAGAGCTATCATCTTCTTGGAAAGGGTTCTGAAGAAGCTTTCTATTGAATTTCTTGTATCGATTTTTTCTGCCACCACTCTGTGAGTGTTGCTTTTGAAGGCATCATTGGAGATGAGCTGCCAGATAAAATCATGAAAACAAAACATCATTACTCATGTTGATACAAGTAATATTTTTTTATAACAAATAGATGATGGGATGGAAGACCAAGTTTCTTGCATGCTAAAGAGCTCCAATGTTGACAATTATGGCTCCAGGGACACAAGGGATATCAATCCTTTGGTTTTCATGAAGAATTTGAAGGCCACCGATTTCATCATGTACAACCATTTCCAAGAAGCCACAAGAATTATGGTCACTCATGCCATGTGTAAAATCCGGCTGCAGACACACAAGATAATAATGGCCTAAAAATATAAAGAGCCTTTGCGCATTCTAACTCTTACAGATAGTAGGCTTCAATCCAAGGCCTTGAGACAGCAACATAAGAATAGTATGGAATGTGAGTTACGACATAGCTGGGGCATCAAGAACAAAAGAGAAAAATTAGGACAACAATACTTCAGTTTCCCCAACATATATAACAATGCGACTTAGCAATCAACAAATGAAAGGTGACCTCCACATTGAAACAAACCATCAATAATTATTCTGGGAATTTTTCAGATATAAAATACAATCATAAATGACTGGAAAACACAATACATATTGTGTAGACTTCATCGATCCACTACTGAATCAAGTGTCAAAGGTTCATTAGTCTTCGTAAACCGGCCCTCACAGATCTACCAACAAATATTTCTACATTCATTTTTACAGAGTCATGTAAGGAAAATATCAACCAAGGAAATGGAAACCACAACTTTGAATCATCAAATCTCACGAGAGTTATAATTTTTTTTGCATCAGATCAAAAGGGACTACTTATCCTCCTCCGAACATGACCGAACGACATCGGAGTTTAAGACCAACTACAGAGTAGATCCCTTAACCATAAAACAGGCTCTACGTTTCAGTCTTTTCTACATAAATGTAAATCCATTATTCATCATAAGAGAGTCCAACTAAAAGATTCATATCTATAAGAGGTTCTAATTCTCATGCATCCCAAATTACAACTACAGCGGCTTCAGCAACAGGGGTTTGTGTACATTGAACAACAAATGCAAGTGAAATAAGGACCACGATATGTGAGCAATCAAGAAATGGAAAAAGCATCAAAGCATACGACACCATTTGATACCCCCCAAAAAGATATTCCATCCATACCACCCTCCAAGCAAAAATGTTGCTGAAATGAAATACCTTATGTCTTACTTCGCTGTATTTCACAGAATAAAAACTAAGATAGCATACTTAAACACTTGTTTATAAGACAAGCAAGCAACTTTTGAATATAATGAAAGCATGCAAAACATCTTAGCAAGTTGACTAGGATTAATAAAATAGATTTCAAACAAACAAGTTCAGGACTAACCAAAATAGATTGGAAAGACTTGAACTCAGAAAGCTCGAACAAACGAGTTGAAGACTCCACCGAAACTAATAAACAGAGAAGTGATAATGTCATAACTCCAGGTTAGCTGTATGAAATTTAGAGGTCACTTTCTAGACCTAATCCTAAGGACAAGGTACATATATGTATCATGATGACGTCAAAATCACCGTTCTCTATAGAACTAAAACACTTGTTTCTCTTTCCCTATTTTATCATTCGGCGTGTATCAAAACATGGACATGTTCATCCATCATACTAACATGCCTTCACTAACTAGTCGTTATTCTTGTTGATTTTCAAAATAACAGGGACTCAAAAGCTAGAGAACAACAGATTGGTTTACGATTTACATTTTCCCACATTCAGAATAATCTTGCAATATAATTACTAGTCCTGAGAAATCAAAAATATACTCAAAATGCACAAGTATCACTAAAATTCAAATTTTCTAGTTCAAGAACACAAACATCAGATACACAAATACAGATCGAGATCACCATAGACTTATACATACAAACAAGGCTTTACCTTGCCGTCAGATTCGCTCCTTGGCAAAACCTCCGCAGCAATATAAGCAGTAGTACCCACCGCTGACTTTGGTTGAGAGTGTAATAATGAAGACTGTCACAGCAGCAAACAATAAGCCTACTAGTCAAAAAAATGGACATGATAGATTTAAGGGGAAAAGAAAGCATTCATAACATACATTTCATTCAAACTCAATGTTCCACTACCTTGGAATACCCAAAATCGCATATCTTCAGACGAGGAGTTGGGCTCCCATCCAACAACGTGTTCTCCAGCTTTCATGTCACGATGACGCACTTGCTTCACAATGTAACACCAAATAGACAGAAGAATTTAGTTCTCTCTCTCTTCTTTCTCGCCAAGAGAAATACATTTTAACATGAAATTCAGTAGGCAAAGACCTAAAATACCATTGAATGGCAGTAGCTAACCCAGACAAGCAGGAAGATGACCATACGGGTTACTTAAAACCACATGCAACCTTGAACTAAGAACAAATTCTTTATCATGATACAAAGCACAACCAAGATAACACATTAAAGATCATGCCTCAGCCTAAGGCAAACAAGTCTTCTATAACAAAGTACATTATTACATAGATTGTGAACAGATTCCAGATACTTAACTTAACCAAAATCATAGGCTCAAAGTAAGGTTCACAAATCAAGATTATAAATACATTTAATGACACTTGAGTACATGAACAAGTAAATGAATTACAAAAAATCACTAGTAGTGAAATGCCTATATCATCTAACAAATTAGTAAATTTTCAATTAGATCAAGCAACTTATTGAAAAGCACAATCATTTCAACGGAAAACATAAATATGAAAAGAACTCTCCACAAGAACCAAATTGGAAAAATAAAGATGATCTTGCCTTGAATAGAACAAATTACCGAATTTTCTTCAATCATAGGTTTTCATATGTTTTGATTGTTATTTAACTTGATGATAGAAGAGCTGAGATGATGGCGGTGGTGAGAGAGAAGAGCAAGAAGAACGATGGTCGAAAAGAGGCGCGCAGAAGGCGCGCACATAGTGGAACAACGGTGGCGGTGCATAGTGGAACAACGTGGCGGTGTACAGAGAGACGGACTAATGATTAGTGGTAATTGGTTCTCTACGCTGTTATTTTTTTTTTTTTTTTTGGAAAGTGATTGTTTTTTTTAAGGAAAGTGATTGTTAAGATATTTAATTATTTTTTGGTACGCATTAATAAGGGGAATATTTTAGGTGTATTATAATAAGGGGATAAGTGATTAACAATAACGGGAATTAAGGGTTCCTCATCAAATTTGCATCATTTTCATAAGATTGTTTTAACCCTTATTAAAAGGTACTTTTAATAACCAGATTTTGGCCCCTTATTAAATTCCCCTTATAAAAAACAGATTTTCTTGTAGTGCATGTATCTTTAGTTTAGTTTAGGTTGTGTTATTTTATTTCGTAGGTTAGATTTATTTTAATTGCTCTTTCGCTTATTTTATTTGTTCTTTCGCTTATTCGTTTTTCCTAAGTAACAATTGAAAGGAATTAGTGAAATTAGATTCAACATCCCAATTCCTCGTGGATCGATACCCGCATTTTACTCCTACTATGCTATCAACTACCCGATATTTGGTCGGTTAGAGTTAGTTTGCATGTTAAGTATAGTTTATAAATTTTCTTTTGTTTTTATGATGCAAAATCCTCCCAAAAAGTGGCGCCGTTGCCGGGAATCGTGTTTTGTTGAATCTTCTTTCATTAATTTTTCTATTTTGTTACGTTTTATTTGTTTTTATTTTATTTCAATAAAAGTAGCGCTTAACAAATCGAGAGTTTTTATTTTTGCCATGTTTCGATGACCGTTAAGGTTAAGAATGTGCAAAAGTTTTTTACTCGATTCGTGAAACGTGAAGTATAATCTAATCTTAACCTTGTGTGCTCTGTGCTAAAATTTATATGGGTTGTTGTATGTGTGTTGATGATGATTAGTTAGGGTTTGCAAAGGTGTTTTTTTTTTTTTTTTTTTTGCTTTGCAGTAAAGTCGTTGTTTGGACGAGCGCTCGTAAGTGAACACCCGCCCAGCTTCATAATCTGCAGTGAACGCCCGCTTGACTTTGTCTAACGAAAGCGCCCAGGCTAAAAATCCAGGTGAACGCCTCGCCGCTTTGTTGAACGACGCCCAGTGTTCCGTAATTCCTCTTAATTTGATTTTTAATGCTTTATTTGATATGGATACTTTAATTTGAGCTTCGTGGCTAATTGTTTCTACGTAGATGATCTCGAACTTGCATGTTTACACCTTTCCATCTATGAATCCATGTTGAATAATTGATTAATTTTTTTATTTACATGATTCATCTATGCAAGTTATAGTCATCGCCGGTTCTCGTGACGCTATAACTATTCTTATTGTTATTTAGTAGCTAATGTCGGTTTCAGATGCTACATACCGTGATGAATCTTGTGAGCTTTGAGATTTATGTGCTTTCTTGTTATTTTTTTAAACTCATATGGGTAGCTATCGCCGGTTTTCCGTATGCTACGCCCAAATTCATATGAGTTATATCTGCTTAGTATAGCTAATCGCTCGCTTCCATAATGCTATCACCTTCAATGAGTCTTAAAGCGCCAGTTTACACCGCATGTAATGAACAAAGACTGCTGCTTATCGTAACTTCGTCATTATTTGGCAGACGCTTATTATATACATGTCGTGGTTGCTAATGAGTGGGCTAGTTTTCTTTCTTTTATTTTCTTTATTTTTGCATATCATTTAGATGCAT
Organism: Gentiana macrophylla; assembly: GCA_026214975.1. Taxonomy (NCBI): domain Eukaryota; kingdom Viridiplantae; phylum Streptophyta; class Magnoliopsida; order Gentianales; family Gentianaceae; genus Gentiana; species Gentiana macrophylla. Next base: position 120,675 of record JAOBSW010000837.1, read on the forward strand.
ATCATTTAGTTGCATGTCATCTAGTTGCATTGTTTTTCTATTTTTCTTTATTTTTCTTGAGCGTAGTTAATCGCCGGTTTCATAATACTACTCGCTTCGCTTTATTTTAGTTTTCGTGATAGGCCGTAGTCACCGTAGGTTGTCCTCTCAACTCGCCACTGAGCCTCACAGATTTATTTTTATTTATTTTATTTTTAGGATTGCATATCATGTAGGCTGCATTGTAGTATATTTTCATGTAGTTGCACCTAGCCTCTGTTGTGTAATGTTCCATGTATATGTATTTCATCTTTATATGAGCTTAAATTTGAAATATCTCTATATCTCCTTTCCATGTGCTTTATATATGTAATCTTTTCTTTTTCCTCGTAGACTCTTTTACACTCCATCAAGTCTCGGCAGTGGATATTTTTGATAGCTATTGTGCACTTTCACGATGAATTCGGCTTACCTCGTGATGCTCCACATACCATCGAGCTATGCAAAGAATCTTGGTTTTTACCGATTTTTCCGGAATTGCCAAAGATCCAATCACCTAAGTTCTCTAATTTATTATTTCGCACAACTTGAGGACAAGTTGCAATCTAAGTGTGGGGAAGAGGATGGTTTAAATGTATCTATGAGTCGCTTGCTCAATTTCTATTATATTTCTATGAAAAGTGCTTAATTTTAAAATTTTGTTTTGTCCTGAGTGAGCATTGCATGTCTTTGTTCGATGTTTATAATCATTGATGTCAGAGATTCAGATATTTAGTAAATTTAGTTGTTTCACCCGACACTATTTTTTTCACGTACATAAGATGATGAGCTATGTTTTTAAGCCATACCCATTTGATTAGAGATTTTGATGATTATCGCATGATTCTTTGCTTCCATACTTAATTTTGAAAATTTTAATAGCTTGTATTTAGAGTTAAAGTATGACATACCGTGAATATCTCAAGGTTTGAATGTGATAAATGACACGTAACTATTGTGCTTTTTGAAATGAAGTTAATAAGTGAAGTTGTTTTAAATTATAAATATGTGTGTAAAGTCGGTCGATGATTTGAGCGAGGTAGGTCATACCACTAATGTCCTATTCCACTATGATGACCTAAAAGCTCACGCACAGCTTAGAAAAAGTCGCCTTATGATTGGAGTAGGTAGGGATTGGCGGGAAATGTCCTATTCTCGCATGAGGGCAATAGCTCATTCTCGATGTGTGTTTAAGTGAAATAATTAAATCAACTTATGAGAATAGTGATATGAATTAAACGAAAGACTTAGTTATCGTCGATCTTATCCCCGTATAAACCGAAAGATATGTTGTAGGACTATCCTCTAAGTATGTCGGAAATATTTTAAATGCTCCTATTATTTTTTTCGGGTTTGTATGTTTGTGAGGTGCATGTTATAATCGCTTTTATATGTCTAATTTAAATGGGATGTTGGCTAGTTTTGCTTGAATTAATTTCAAGTGTGGATTTAGTGGAAATTTATTATGGCTATGCACACACTCACTTGGGTGAACCTCTAAACTACTTGAATATGCTTTATATTTGCATAAGTGTTTATTTGTCTTGAGTGATGATTATGTTTTTGTCTTGCTCTGACGAGCAAGGTTTAATGGTGGGGAGTTGTTAAGGGTGATTTTATACGCTTTATAAGGATATATTTTATATCAATATTCCCCATATTCTTAGGTTTTCATAGAAATCGAGCTTATAATCGATTAATTAAGTAAATGATGTTTTTAATAGTTAAATTGCAAAACGAGCGATTTATGTGTTTAAATCATGATTTTATATTATTTTAGGTTGTGTTACGCTTTAGTATGTTTTTCCTACATTGTAGATACACATTGTTGATGGAAAGGATGATTTTGAAGAGATGAATTGAGTGGAAAATCCCAAATATACTGAATATGACGGGCTAATCAAAGGGCGCTTTGTCAAGAAGAGTCCTTAATGAAAGTTGTAGAGTTTTCCGAGAGCTTTTTATGACATTCGATCATAATTTTTGGAGGTCTACAACTCAAGATATGAATTTTAAGATTTATTCCAATAAATATTCCATGCAGCAGCAAATTCAATTCGCCTTTCAGAATCTTAAACGGGCGGCCAACACCGACTTTAAGCCAAACCGCCTATCCTCTATAAATACATTTCTTATGTAAACCCTAATCATACCATATTTTTTCTCATACACGAATTTCACAAGGAGCACCGCACTTTGAGTTCCAGGCGGGTCACCCGAGCCTTGTGCTCGGGTGATCCGAGGTTAGATTAGATGTCGTTTTTCTTCCGCTTTCGATTCATGGATTCAATCATGTACCAAACTATGTGAGTTTGATTTTCCAATTTATTCAATCCTTTTTATTTTCATGATCTTTAATTTATTTTGTATTTTTCTCGTGATTATGATGCTATTATGTGAATTAGATCGAGTAGATATGTTTACTAATTGATATGTTTACAACATACTTAAAGTTGCGTAAACTAGATCACCGTAGAAAGATAGGATTTTAATCATTAATGATGACAAGTTAATCGGTTAATTATCTAGGTTGTTAGGTTCTAAAATACGAGAGTTAACTTGAATCTACACCTTCGCTTTTGTATGGAATATCGGTCTCAACATTCGAGAGGAGAGATTGATAAATTGAATTCACTACGAGAGTAGATTTCATAGCTTGAGAATACAGATTCACTAAGAGATTAGGGTTTGTGTTTCGTGTAAAGGTGAAACCACAATTTGAATTAAAATCATGAGATGAACTAGATTGAAATCACTTGGTTTGTGCAATCGCTTGATCCCATGTATCTTTAGTTTAGTTTAGGTTGTGTTATTTTATTTCGTAGAGGTTAGATTTATTTTAATTGCTCTTTCGCTTATTTTATTTGTTCTTTCGCTTATTCGCTTTTCCTAAGTAACAATTGAAAGGAATTAGTGAAATTAGATTCAACATCCCAATTCCCTGTGGATCGATAATTGCATTTACTCCTACTATGCTATCAACTACCCGATATTTGGTCGGTTAGAAGTTAGTTTGCATGTTAAGTATAGGTTTATAAATTTTTTTTGTTTTTACGATGCAAAATCCTCGATTAATCGTTAGTTGTCATTGGAGAAAAAATATGAAAAAGTCATAAAAATCAAAATTTAGATGCTTTTAATTTTATGAAATTACTTGGAAGTTGAATTTTTTTGCCATACTACCATACATCCCTGAGAATTGTACTGTTTTGTCGTACTCAAATTGAGATATTTTCAAGTTTGCACATTGATGTAAGTAATTGTTTGTAGGATAGTAAATTAAAAATTAATTTGTCAAATATTTTGCATAGAAGAAACAACTATTGATCCATATTTGTTAAGTGCTAACACATGCTTTTTATAACCATTTATCATTTTGAAATGCTTCGATACCTGCTAGGAAAGGATATTCTGATTTGACTTAGATTATATGAGTATTTGTATAAAGGGTGAGATTATAAGCATTGAAGCTCTTCTTACTTATCTTAGTTTTGAGTATCATAATTTTAATACAGACGATTTGTGCTATCGTAATTGTATGAGTTAATATCGATCCACCGATTTTACCATTTCATGTCGTGGAGCCTTCTAATCAAGGTTTTTGAGACTCATTCCACCTTGTTGATAAATATATATGATTGTGTATTATGCTTTTGATTGACAAATTGTTTTGTGTGTGTATTGTATTGCAACTAAAATGTGTGAAGGGTCTAGACAACTGACCTAAGATGCTATTGAATTTACATGTAAAGGAGAGGCTAGCTAGAGGAGTAGATCCAAGACGATATGGTGGAGATTTTCAAGCAAATGAGAGGGTGTAGATCAGTTTTTACTTCTAAACTATACACTATTTTGTAAATATTTGTTTCATGAGATGCTTGATTTGCTCAAATATTGTACTATATTTACGCTTATGGAAAACAAAATCATATATTATACTGGCGCCGTTGTTTATCAAGGTGTGTTTGTGTAGACTTTTTAGTCACAAATAAATACATAGACTATATTATTATTATTATTGTTATTATTATTATTTTGACCACAAGGTAAATAATCACTAAATTTAACAAAACAAATCAAGTTGAATTTGTTTTTGACGGCATATCATCTACAATTGTTTGCATGAACTAATATAAGCTTTTACAATTATACCAACGGCCGCAAAATTTTCCGTTACCGTCACCACCAATTTTCCAATCCAGCACCTTGGTTGCAATCTCTTCAAATCAATCAGGTCACCACTGCAATTGATCCATGCGCTTCTATCTTCAAACTAGCGACTTGAATATGCAGCCTAGGTTTTCCTGGAAGCTGTTTTTGTTTTTGTTTGTTTGTTTGTTTTTTTTTTTTTTTTTCCATGTACCGTAATCCTCGCTCGATACTACGACAAATTTGTTAAACTGGCCCTAATTTTCTGATTTCATTCATCAAAATATCAAGTATTTATTTATACATATATGGTGATACCCTAAACCATAAAATACCAACTATGCCTCCTCCTATTTAATTAAAGTCATTATTATTTTAAATATGTATTATAATCCGCAATACATTGTCCTTTTCATCCATTAGATTATCGTACAACAGCATCCATGAAATCATTACAGCAGCGAATCTACCGCACAATGATGGTCGCAGCGGCTAGCCGGGCAGTTTGGGTATGGAATCAAATCGCTCTGCTCAATAGTTTTGGTTAATATTGCAGAAATTATGTCGCCAGCTTCTAAATTCTTGCCAATTTAATGCATGCTTTTGTAAATTATTTCGATGGAACTACCCGTGGAGAATTAACAAGGACGTAGATAATTAGATCGCCTTGTAAAATCGCCATATGGGATTGATGGTCAAATTAGTGAGGTTTTCCATACTTGTATGGGCATCCTATAGATCGATTTAGCCATGCACGTTGGCCAGATGAGTTCATTCCTACCAAGATAAACCTTTGAATTGAACGTAGGTTCTAATGTCCTACCCGGAATTAGTAAACCAAAATAGGGGATCTCGTGATTAATTGAGAAGAATTAGGTTTTCATGTGATAAATCAATCGAATCTAGCTAGTGATATAATTGGTAGACCTGGGAGATTAATTGGAGCATTGTTTGATTAGCTTTTTCTTTGAATTAGTACCATAAATATTGCTTACGGTCAATCAAACATAATTTGTAAGGCGAAAATATTTAGAGTTTGTCAAGCATGCAAGACAAATGAATACAATGATAAGTAAAACAAACATCGTGTACGCAAATCACTTGCATTGTCCTTTTCATCCATTAGATTATCGTACAACCTCCGGCATCCATGAAATCATTACAGCAGCGAATCCAATTTTAATGGAATTTTAAATGTAATATATAGATGGATTCATCTCTATAAATTCTTCATTCTCTTTAATTTGAAGGAATAAATTAAGTGTGCCTCTCAAAGTTATATATTACAGCAAATCAACTTGATTGCAACTTGCAAGCAATGGCTTTCATTATAATGAACTGAAGCTTTGTTTATGACTGCTTTAATTTGTTGTGCTATCACTGTGCGCTTCTCAAACGGGGAAGAGACATGTTGTAAAATAAGTTTGCTATTGTTGTAATTATTCGACAATGTGTTATTTTCGCTGTTGAAGTTCCATTTTTACCTTTTAGTTGGATGACGTTGTAATTTTAGTGATCTTATACTTAAGTTTTTACCCCAGCCCTTTAGCTTATGTTTGCTTAACTCTCGATATGATGCCGAGGTTTACGATAATATTAGATTTATTTAATGTTATAATGCGCTGAACAATATTTTCCCGGATGGCGAAGGCCTGATCCTGAACGGGAAGCATTACAAACCGTGAGAGTGGAAACATCTTGATAGAGATGAGACATTGATTGTCAATGCCCGCCAATTCAATCACTACATAGATGTTTACTTTGACAGACATGAGGAGGTACTTTACCTCGACTCACCCGATGTATGAGTGAGTAGTTTTATAGTTGAGTCTGGCACTTTAAACTCAAACTATTTCAGTGTAGACCTTTTTTCAAGGAAAGTTTAGTTCAACTATTTCAAGGATTTTGATTTTTTAACCCTTCCGCTTTCTCGAAATTTCTCCTCGCCAAAGACCTTCGCTCTCCTCAAAGAATTAAATCCAAACTTAATGAATATCCATCACATGAATTTTGAAATTCAAACCCGTCTCGTGATAGATTTCCCAAATGATGATCCTATCCATGATCTACTACAATCAAATCCTTTATACCTCCTTATACGACACTCAAATCCTCTTATCAATGATTTACAACAATCAAACTCCCTGAACTTCCTCTGAGACTCGTCATTAAAAGCAATTTCATTAAAGTGGTGGCTACATCAGATGAGGTCTTATTGCTCATGAAGTGCATCTATCTTGGTGTTAATATCCCGGAATTCAAGACAATCCATGTGGAAGTGGAACGATAAGACCTAAGAAAATTGATTTCGCTTGTCTCTGCATTTTGATCGATTTGTTTTTATAGGGTTTACGGTTGCGTGAGCAACCTGCTCTTGTTGGATCGTTGTTTTGGACGGCAAGATGTTGAGGCTGCTTTGGTGAACCCTTGATAGTATTTTGGGTAGAATGAGATAGTCACATATTTTGCTCATAGCGCTAAGCTCGCGACGCCATACTTGAAGTCTACACTTGACTTACATCGATTGTAAACTTTTGTTTCTCTTATTTAGTATTTAGACTCGATTTGTTGTAGTCATAATTAGTTAGGCCTTTTTCTATTGGTTACTGATTTGACTTTGGTTACAATGAAAGGTGAGATATGCTGTGTCATTTCATTGGTGTCTTTCTTTCGTATGTCGATATTAAAATTATTGATATTTATAGCAGGCTTGCAAATGTTTGTATTGATTATTTTCTATAATCGATAGATTATTGACCTTAGAATTTTTGCATAATGTGACGACTAGTCATTTGACGGTCAAATTATACCCGTAAAGTTTCATCAACATTGACCTTAAATCGAGATTAATAATATATATTTTATAATTAAATCACATGTTATATTGAATATTTAATGTTATGTGATTTATATTATATAATTTGGTATTTATCCATTTATAAGATATAATTTGGTATTTATATGTTTTTATTTATATTTTGGTATTTATCCATTTTTATTATTTATTATTTACTGGGATAAATATCTATTTTATAGATTGAGATAATTTGGAGGATAAATATAAATGGAAGAATTAAATCTCAAGATAAATCAAAGGAAATTCAAGATAAAGATCGGATAGTTAATTTAAAAGAGAGAGTAAGGCAATTCAAGATTTGGCGCCAATAAAGATTTACATTAAGTGGGAAGCGATTTTGCCTTTCTTTGGAGATCACATTAGAGTTATCTTCATTTGTTTTGATATTTTGAAGTATATCTCTTTAATTAGCTTGGAACTCCTTATAAATAAAGGCAGATAACATACACGCTGATACACACACAATACAATTACGCACATATGCCACAATTCATAGGTCAAAATCTTCAGCTTTTTAGCAAGTTCTCGCAGCTATGTAAGTTCTTGTATTTATTTGTTCTAGTTCTCAGAATTAAGTCCCCAATTATTGTTTATCATTTGAGGTTGTTCTGCTCTTCTAGCTTTCTAACGATGTATCTCTAAGGATATTTATACGAGGCAAAGGGGATTCTTGTCCATATGATCCACTACGCTCTGTGATCTCATATCCGCTGATCTAGATGACTTTGGTAATGATCGACAATCGTGTTTTTTTTTTTTAGTGGGATCTATAATTGCTTTATGAACTTCATTTTATCCTATAAGCACAGAGAAACGCCAGGATTTAGTTTTGCTTGAGCTCAATCTAAATGCCACGCCTTTACAGTGTGATTGTCCACCTAAAATTTCTTATCTTAGTAGGTATGGTTAATGCTACGTTTGTTCGCTCCTGCTTTAATTAAGCATTATTAGGAAATACTCTAACAATAGACTCTAGGGTCGGCTCATGAATTGATCCTTCCGGACTTTCAAATGAGATCTGGGATCTGCTCTGTATTCGGGAATTGTCGACACCTAGCTTATACGTGAATCGTAGATTAAATAGGCTGACCAGCCCTGTAATTGTTATAGGATAGACTCACACAGACGCCTGCTCAGGAAGCACACTGAACTAAGGAATGTTGCTCTAGGTGGAGAATAAATGGTTAATATCGGCATCCCTAGCTTGTGTAAGACGCAGTCATGTTGAGATAGAGGCCGAAATAATAAGCCGGTCACTTGACGGGAGTATATGATCTCCTGATGGGTCACCCGGAGCTTAGATCTAGTTTAGTGGATGACTCCCAAAGAGCCAACACATATAAAAGAAATGACGTAATCTGATTAATAGTTGTCGAAGTCTAGTTTAATTGTAGTATGTAATCTCTGGGGATCCGCAAACGATAACATAATAACTGGGGAGGTTAATTACGCTTGTTTATGTGCAGTGGGGTCGTGGTCCTTTCCTTTCCTATTTTTTTTGTTGGTCGAGACCGCCTTCGTGTCCTTGATATGAGTAATTAGCTGTTTGTGTATAAATGACCCATAATTGGTTCCTGGGGACTCGACTCTGATTCGCCATAACTATACTTACGATGGACCTAGTCCTCTGCGCTAGTATTGGCTTATGGTTGTCAAGTATTTTATTATCACTTGATCTATGTCATCAAGTTTTTTAAGCGCCGCTTGCCGGGAAACGCAACGGTCAAATCTTATATATAAATAATTTTTATTCATGTCGTAGTTTTATGTTTGTGAGTCCTGTTTACGCTTTTGAGTCCTCTCGCTGTCTCAAGCCGTCAATATAGCCCTGTCATTCAAAAAAAAAAAAAAAAAAATCGGGTTTTGCTCCCAACAAAGATCATTTCACGCAAGATAAGCCTGGTCAGCTCCGGAATTTCGGTCTTATGATTCTCAGATGCTTAACTGGGCAGTTCCGATAGTAGCATGGGAAACCATGTTAAAATCACTTCACGTCCGCTTTTGTTTTCTCTGCTTATGCAACTGGGGAAGCAGTTAATCCGAGCTGCAATTTTTCATGATGCAAAACAAATAACCAGCGAACACTGGAGCTACCATCCATGATGGGAAAAGCCGATGGAAGCAATACTTTTTGGAAGCACCGGGCAGATGGGGTCCAAAAAATTTTTAAGGTCTCAATTATTCGTGGTACAATGCTGAAGCGCAATGTACTGTCTCCTTCACTTATCATTTACTATCTTTTGGTCTTTGAGATAAGTTGGCTCTATACATGAACTCCAGTAATAATCTAGCCAGCAGTTGGTTTGCAAAAGATTAATTTTATTAGTGTCATAGTTCCCGCCCCAAATCTGTCTCATCTCTAGAGGGTGTAGGGAAACATGTAGTGGGCTTGGAAGGAACAAAGGAATAAAGGAGTTCCTCGGAATTCGTCAAAAACTCATGTTCTCATGGTAATGGTGATTGCTTTGATCGCCAATGGGAGCAATAACTGGTGTAGTTTAAAGAATTCTCAAATCTAAAGAAGACGTTGAAAGTTTTGATAGAGTAATAATCAAAGCAGCATTATAGAGGATGTGGATTAAATTTGGTCCCGAGGACTAAATCTCCTTAGAATTCACTAGTTCCTAAAACGTAAAGCCGTAGGTAAGAGCTTCGTGATAAAGGGTGGCAAGGATAGATGTCGCTTTCCAGGTCTCACAAACCAAGGGAAGGGTATTAACTGCTAGTTGCCGACGAGCCCACCTCTCATATAGTGCCTGCATAATTAAATATCTGCTATCCAAGAAGGATTACTCGATAATGATAATATTTGAAAAGTTTAGTCGAGGACTTTAAACTCTTAACTTCTTTAAAACCTCTTAGGGATTTCTTTTTTTTTTTTTTTTTTTAGGATTTAGGTTTTGTTTTATTTGAGTCAAATAAAGAGTAACATGACATATGTTGAGGTTTTTATTTTTCCGTGTTCGATGGGCCAATTAGCTAAGGATACAAAACTTTTACTCAACATAGGCCACGTGAAATGGTAGGGGGTTTCATAAGAAAGTCTCTATAGAAATTGCTAAAAGAAAAGGGAAATTTAGCAATCGATTTTAAGATGGAAGCATTGAGAGAACTTGAGAATTACCGAAAATGTATCGTAGAGAATGATTGTTGCGAGTGAAACGCTTTGTAAAACTCCCCAAAACTTTTAGAATGGCCATCCGAGGAAAATCCAAAGTTGTGTAAAATTCGCTCTGCAACTACCTCTATCCTTTCATTTGTACCTTTCACCCTTCAACCTTTCTATTCTCCTCACCCAATCAGCCTCACAATCATACATTTCTAACTCATTCTTTTCATCCCCTCTCTTTCCATCTATTCCATTCTCCGCAACCCTAACTCAATCCTCCCACAATAACCCACCTAACACACAATTTCTTACTCCACCTTTATATTTTCTTACCATCTTTATGCATATCTTTTTCTAAACTCCATCATACTCTCAAACCTCCATTTGTTTACAAAGTACCTTTGTGTTATGGAATTTGAAATATTGCTCGGGCTAATGTTTATCTTTATCATTTTGGTTTTTCATGATCCTAGCTGGGTAATGGTAGCTCCGAATTCTAGCTAGTTTTTAAAAGTTTTTGGTCTAATCAAATGCAACTTATCTTTCTACCCGGAAGTTTTAATTTCACACTTTTACGCCCATTCGCATTTCTAGATGATGAGTTTTGTTCTACATATCGACCGATCCGACCTGTTGATGTCGGTGATGACTTCCACGTGATACATTGCTGGTTAGTAATTTCGAGGAAAAGCTACATCTCCCTAAGTTGTTGATATGCTATCCAATCCAAGCGTGGAAGAGTCTGCATGGCCAAGATTCGATTCTCATCTATAGCCTATGTGTCACATCGAATCACTATACCTACCAAGTGTCTCTTTGATCTTGTCTTCTCCACCTCGGTTTTAAGAGTAGCCTTCAATGATGGAGATTATAGTATGTGTGCCACTACCATCTTTAGTTCTTGGTATCTTTTTCTTTCTATTTAGTATTTTTCTTTTTGCGTGCGAGCGAGTAGTTTTAACTCTTTGGTTTTCTCCTTGTTAATCGATTTGTATGGAATAAAAATTGCTGCTTAATTTGTTTTGGATATTTTATGTCTAATCATCGCCACATTATTTTATAACTTCCGTTAACGTAAAAGACACCCAAGTTTCGTGGGAGTTTCGCGTTTTAGCTTGCTTTATGAGTTTTCACTTGCTTCTCCAACGCACGTGCTTGAATTACTCCGATGTTCTCATGTAGCTCACCGGAAATTTGTTTCGAGCTAAGTCTTTTTCTTAACCTCCTCATTTATTTGCCATTGGTGACAAATGCCAAGTTTAAGTGAAGTGGGAGACTTAGCTATGATATATTATAATTGAAAAATTGAATGAAACGGTGAAAAAATTGAAAAAATTGAATAAATGCCGTATTATTTATCTCGC